>JACBAD010002064.1:0-121577 GCA_014281905.1 Aspergillus hiratsukae
CCCCAGCTCCCCCATCCATATTCCCCCCTAAACCGCTCAACCAACTCCTTGGACAACCCCTCCGGGCCGTCCAACAGCTCCGTGCGCGGGATCAAGGGCTGAATCAAGGGGGATGTATAGACGGTAGAATGTTAACGGCCTAGCCGGCAATGAAGACGATGTGGTCTATGGGACCTTTCCTCTTCCATGAGCCGCAGCTGGTTCCGTTGGTGTCCGCCGACCGGACGGAAAGAGATCATCTGCGCGGCTTTATCCACAGCCAGGAGAGACAGGATGTTCGCTCCGAGGGTGGACTCTCACTCCGACTCGTGTCCTAGGTCGACGGTGGTGCCGGCCAGTCTGTTGGTGAATTGCTCGTCTGGGTTGAAGGTGTGCAGGCGGACTGGACTTTTCTGGGCGGGAGCTGGCGCGAGGATGTGGGTGTCTGAGAGATTGTTTGGAGATGAGGTTCCGGCTGAGGCTATCATTGTTGGACTATCGTAGGTAGATACAGTACCTGTGGATGTGGGAAGTAGGGCTATCTTGGATGGAGTGAAACCGTTGGGGTTCAGCACGGCTATGCTGCTGCTGATGATAATGACGGTGGCATCATGTACTCTGCAACATGACTAGGTACCCCGGCAGGGATTCTCGTTCTAACTCCGTAGCTCTGCGTGTTATGTCGCCAGCCTACCTATCCCCGTCTAACTGCACGAGAACTCAATTTCTGGAGAGACGCCGTCCTGTAGAATATAATTGATTGGTGGTCACTAGAGTACAAGGACAGTTAACCGCTAGACATAACATGATACAACTCCGTAACCCCAGATGACCCGGTCTTAATGACGATGGTATATATTTTAGTAGATTAGTCTTTTGCAAATGCTTAGTCCCAGCCAGAGATCTTCATGGTTCCCTTCTCCTGCAGGTTCTGGTGCATCTTGAAGGCCTGGAAGAGCAGATGGGGCTCGTGACCCATGCCCTTCTTCAGGCACTCGTATTCGGCGCGGTCCATGTAGTCGGTAAGAATGGGCTGGTAGTCGGGGTGGGCGCACTGCTTGATGATGACACGAGCACGTTCGCGAGGAGACAGACCACGCACGTCGGCGAGACCCTGATAATGTCAGTTGAAGCAAATTAATGATTGGGAGATAGCCTACCTGTTCAGTCACAACAACGTCAAGATCGTGCTCAGTCTGATCAATGTGAGTGCAGAAAGGCACAATGCAGCTGACACCGGTAGGATCGATCTTGCTGGGACGGGTACTGGGGGTGTGCATGATACTGTACTTGGAGCTGCGGAGGAAGTCGGCAGATCCTCCCAGACCATTGAGCATCCGGGAGCCCATGACACAGGTGCTGTTGGCGTGGGCATAGATATCCACCTCAACGGGAGTGTTCATGCCGATACATCCAAGACGACGGATGATCTCGGGCGAGTTGGACACCTGCTGAGAACGCAGCAGGAGCTTGCCGGCGTAGCGCTCCCAGTTATCGTAGAACCGCTTGAATCCATCGGGGGAGAAGCGGATGGAGGTGGCAGTGGCAAAGTCCAAGTTTCCACTGTCGAAGAGATCCAGGAAGGAATCCTGCAACACCTCAGTCCAGACCTTGAGGTTGGTAAAGTCCGCACCGCCCTTGCTCAGGCCGCCAATGACCGCGTTGGCGATGTTTCCAATACCAGACTGGATGGGCAGCAGGTTCTGGGGCAGACGGCCGTGCCTGACCTCGTGCTTCAGGAACTCGATCAGGTTGCTGGCAATGGCCTGCGAGGTTTCGTCCTCGGGTGCGTTAGGCAGCGTCTGATCCGGGTAGTCCGACTCGACAATGGCGACGACCTTCTCCGGGTCGACGGGGATGTGGGGAGTTCCAATGCGGTCCTCGGGCGCCATGATAAGGTACGGCTTCCGGCGAGGAGGAACTTCCGACATGGTGATATCGTGCAGACCCTCGAACGACGGACTGGCGGTGTTGACCTCGATGATGACCTTGTCGGCCATCTGGATCAGTTCCGGGGACGCACCGACGGAAGCACCGGGAATGATGCCTCCATCCTCAGTGATGGCTGATGCCTCAATCACAGCAACGTCGATCCTGTTCTTGGGCTTGTTCAACGTGTACCAACCCTGTCACAATTAGCACAGCTGCAGTAAAGAATTTGTCTTGGGGTCTCACATAGACAAGGTCCGAAGGAAACATGCTCAGATGCTTATCAAAGAACTTGATCTGACCATTATTGATACCCTTGGCAATCTCCTTGCCAACCTGATGAGGACTCCGCCGCTCAATCATGTTCAGCCGCGCCCACCGGTTCTCTGTCTCCGCGCCCGAGGAGGCACCAACGAACAAGGTGTACTGTAGCTTTCCCTGGAGGTTGTTCTTCTCGACATGATCGGCGAGAGCGGTAGGCACTTTCCTGAGCAGAGCAATCAGCGTCAGCTGCGTTGCTTTCTGATGTCAAAGGTGAAAGGTCACTTACTTGGGGTAGCCAACACCCGTGAATCCGGACCAGCCGATGTATGATCCATGGGGGAAGAGATCGATGAGATCTTCAGCCTTGGCCAGCTTTTGGAGGTAGGAGGGCCGTCTCACACGGCTTTTCAAAAGGGCGGAGGCAGCCATTGTGTGGTGGGAGGTAGCACAAAGAGTGGAGAGGGGTTGTTAGAGGGGGAAGAGAAGGGGAAAGAAAAAAAGGAAGAGGGCGGATGGGATGACGAGGGGGAGGAAACGAAGAATAGAAATAGTTACGCCATGGAAACGAACTCCCCAGTCCCCACGGGCAGCGTGACTCCAAAGGTGGAGAAATCCTCCTGTTCGGATTACGGGAATAAGTAGAGGCATTCTATGAAATAATACGTAGGAGTAATAGTCATGGTCCCCTGTAGACTAAAGATGACTAGGTAAAAGTGGTGAACTGACTGACGCCTATACTACGGAACTATGGAGTACCAGAATCAACAGCATGGATCTCAACATCTACCCCAGAGAATACAGCAAAAGAGAGCAGTCAATTGAGCATGACTGGGCTGTATCCTCCCTTCTCAACCCCAGATTCTCTTCTTTTCCTTGATTCCCCCTCCTGATCCCCTCCAATGCCTCAAAATGTTCGTTTGTTCGTTTCCGGTGCAGCTTTCACACTGACGTCACGCGGCAAACTCTCGGCCTTTACTCGTTTTCTTTTCTTTTTCTTTCTTCCATCCACGCAACATCTGGGTATTCCTGTGATAAAATTGCTATACAGAATTACTTCAAATCAATTATTGCATATCAACAGATTGCGAGTCGAATACAAAATAATCCTCCAAATAGATCATGCTTGAGCTTAATGATCCTCTCGACTTGTTCCCGAGATGCCAACTCCGAGCCTTGTCCGGGTCTCCCCATCGGCCAAGTCTCGGGCTCTATCGGCTATGGATGTTCGGCCACACGGAGCTTTGGACCCTCCTTTTGAGCACAGGGTTCTCCGGAAGGCAGGGGTTCGGTTATTCGACTTGCAGATGATCTATCAGAGATTTCAGGTACCCATCAGGACCAGGAACACACATCGCGCATGTCTCGACTCCAGACTCTCTCCGGATTTTCTTGCCGGGCTGTGGGCGGAGGAGTGCTCGGGTTGTCTATATACCTATATATCCCCGCAAGCAACAAAGGCAAATGCATTAAGATCAATCATTGTAAATCATAAAGCTAGGTAGATATGCCGATTCCCTAAAGTACAATACAAATAGATAGACCAATCATATTTCATCCATCCCACCCTCTACACCATCCCAGTCAGGATCTTGCCATGGGGCTCAGATCCCGACGATAACAGAAAAACCCTCTTTGTGCAACCGTGCAGTCTGTTCGCTAACCATACAGTTTGGAGAAACGGCACTGCTGTGACCATGAAATGAGAATATGTAACAACTGGAGAAAGAACATCAAATTAAAATCATAGATGGAGAGAGGACAGGTCATTGCTCCTTGGACTCGGACTCGGGCGCAGTGGCTTCAGCGTCAGCCATCTCGGCATCTTCCTTGTCATCCTTCTTCTCGGAGTCGGCCTCTTCCGCCGCGCCCTCCGGGGCCTTCTCCGTCTCAGGTTCAGCCCGTTCAGGGCCCTTGATCCAGGAGCGGAAGCGTTGGTTGGACTCGTCGACTTGGTCCTTGCTGAGCCCCTGCGCCCAGCTGGGGTTGTTGACAAACTTTTCCATGAACCGATCGCGTCGTCTCTCCTTGACAGCCGCCTCCTCCTTGGCGATGTCTTCAGGCGACTCCTCGGAGGGTGCCTTGGGGCGCCACCACCAATCGCAGCTCCCGGGTTCGTATAGGATATGATAGCTGTTGGCACAGATCCGGATGATAAGACCGTCCTGGTGGACAAGCGGCCGATAATAGCGATTGTACTCCTCTTCTTGCTCAAGCTTGGGCGGCAGGTTCCTCTTCAGGAAGGGCATGCGCATCTGCGAAAATGGAACACCTTCCGTAGGATCACGCATCGTGTAGGCAGAGACGTAGTACGACCAGCGCGCTTCCTGGCTCAACTCTTCGTTGTCCAATGTTGCGTCCTCCGCAGTGAGTAGTTGCACAGTGGTCTTCTTGGTTTGCGGGTTCTACAAATCGTTCAGTCAGGTTTGGACTTGCAATGATGACCAACAAGGGAAGACTTACATAGGTAATACGATAGATATCGCCATCCTTGACCAGCCTCTCAACCTGCTTGCGGTACTGGATCTCCTGGTTATGTGTCGTCTCCTCCCGGTCCCGCTCCTTGAAGAAGAGATTGATGATGTCGGCACTGCGATCCTTGGAGTCGCCGTTGAAGATGGAGCCAGCAAACTTCGCAATTCCGGCAAACATCTTTTCCAGATTGTATAGCTGGTACCCGCTTCGCAGGTAGTAGCGGCGGAGTGTCTCCTCCAAGTGCGAGCCATCCATGTCACCCTTGATGACCTCCTCGCACATGCGGACAATCTGCTGGTACAAATTGGCCTTCGGATCGCAATCGTAGAAGAAGTCGGTTGGAAGCTTGTCAATGAGACCGAGGTCACGAGCGGGTTTGGGGATCAGCGCCCGGCGCACATGCTCGTGAGCGTCCTTTTCGTGCATCTTGATCCGCAAGAGTCGCGAATAGAGAATCTCGAAAGTGCGGAAGAAGCAGTAGATGTTCAGATTGGCATACAAATGATGAACCTTCTTGACGTAGGATTCATTCAGCGCGTATTCTCGCTGCAGATTGAAGTTGCCTTGCCCCGGGTGCTCCATCCACTTCAGCTCCGCAACGTCAAACGTCTCAGCAGGGTCGGGAACAGGAGTTGATGGAACCAGAACAGCATCCGGGGTGCCATCACGGCTGGCGGGAGTACTGCGGTCCTTGTCCGACCGGCTGGCCTTTTCATTGCGCCGTTCGAGGACATCGCGGAGGAGATCCATCTTCTTGCCATTCATGCCTTTCCGATTGCGCCAAGTTGAGATGTCTTCAGCGGCCAAGCTCTCGTCGTCACCGTCCTCCCCGGATGGAGTGTCACTCGAGATCTCGTTCATGTACATGTGGAAGGTATCACGATCCATGCCATAGAAGATCGGCACAAAGTCTTTGATGAACGCCATGACCTTTGAGGGATCGGCTCCGAATCCAGCAGAGTTTCGGTCAATGAAAAGCAGCAGCAACTGAGTGGCGTCGATAACAACAGCCGGGTCATGAAATGTAAATTCGAACTGATGTCTGGGGATCGGGTATCCGCTCTTGCGTAACCCCCTGGCGTCCTCGAATTTGCTCTGAATCTCATTCTGGATATGCTTTGCCACGAATAGCTTCTTGTCCATCGCTTTGCTGGCAATCGCTTGGTGGTCCAGACTGCGCCAGTACGCCTTTTGCGTTTGCTCCCGCCAGACTTTATCCCACTCACGCTGCGCCAAATGTTAGTGGGTAATCTCTCAACCTAGACCTAGGTTCGGACAACTTACCTGACTGGCTTTCCACTCTTCGCATTTCTGCTTCAAGCGGAAGAGCACAATCGGAAGGACGTGGCACGGTCTCTCGAACATTTCACGGATGATTCGCCCTCCGCGCTGTCGGTCGTATACTTTCTTGATCACTCGCTGATAAATAGCCTCGCTCTGGCCGCCAAGACCTGGTGGAAGTTTGAAGGCTGCTCGTTCCGCCTCGGTCATCACCAGGAATTGTTGAACAATCGGTTCAATGAGCTGAATTGTGCGAGTACAAGCTTCGATATGGTGGTCATAGTCATGTCGGTCCTCTTCAATACGGTGCAAGGCATCTTCAAACTGATTCTTGCGGTGGGCCACGAAGCCAGAGTCTTCAGACTCCCAAGTGGGATGGGACGCCCATTCATCGTTCAAAACACTGTAGCACAGTTGGTCGCGGCCACTGCAGGGCTTCTGGCGCTCACGCTTCGGAAGGAGACGGTAGCTGGGTCCAAGGGAACGGCAGTGCGACAGGTTCACAACACCCGACTCCTGTTTGGGCTTCGTCTCAATGACCTTGTCTTCAGGTTCATCAATATGCATGAAACGCTTAAACCAAGCCATAAGCTCCGGGTTCGAGCCAATATACCCGGCGGCTTTCTTGATAAGGACATTCCTGTCAATGAGATCGGTAGAGTACAAGTTACACAATTTGAGGAACTCGTTGAACATCGACTTGTTCCCAATGTACTTTTTGACTCGATCGAAGAACGCAAACTCTTCTTGGCTGGGCGTCATCATCTGGGTGGGCTGGATGGGCTCAGGAAGAGCGGGTATGAGCGTTGGCGAGACAGCAGGGACCTCTGCTTGGGTTGGTTTGGTATGGTGCACTTTCGCTCTCTGCATATTGTGTGAGTTGTCGCATTCAGGTGATGGCAAATGTAACAGAGGGAGAGGCTGAAAGGGTAAAGCAACGTCCAAAGGATATTCAAGGCAGCGACGACGTGGAGTAAAGGGCCATAGGGGAGTCAAGTGCGGATTGTGAATGCAGAAGAAATCAGGCGTGTGAATGGCGCGGAATTAGATTTCGCTCACCTTGTTGGCATTGCCAGTCTGTAGGGCTGCAGGGCGACCGGACTGGGCATCAGCCACCCTAGCGACCTCAGCGCCCCCGGAGGGTCCAGAAATGGAAGAGGTCAACGTCGAGGGAGCACTGGGACCACCCCTGCGCTTTTTGCCCTCTTTGGCGGAGTCCTTGACATTAAACTGACCCAAGGGTGGCATTTTCATATCCCGACCAGGAGTTTGCGACGGTAGGGCGCCTGTGCTTGGATAGCCGGGTTCACCTCGCACATTGCTGATGGGAATCGCCTCTTCAGCTTGACGAGCCGCTGCTTGCTGCTTGGCGTGTGCTGCGGATTCCGGAAGGAACTGTTTGAAGTCTTCAAGCAGATCTGGTGCAGTATTGAACAACTGGGTTACCTGAGCGTAAACATCCTGGATCGGCTTCGATTCGCGTTGATATGTCTGCAGGATTTCAAGAAACTGCTTGTAGATCTCAGGCGCACTGGCGAAGCGATTCTACCAAAGATGTCGGTTTAGTAAGGGTTCTTTTGCCATTTGACACCACAATAGAAAGGAAACCAACCTTGATCTTGTTCACATAACTGATTGCATGGTTGAACTCCACAGGTCCGCGCTTGTTCAAGTCCGCCTGCGTGCCCTGCAACATACCCGAACCGATGCCAGCCAAATTGTTCATGGGCTGAGTCAAACTGGAGGCTTGTGCAGAAGCAGGAGACACCTGCATCATGCCAGCTCGTCCCATTGCGGCAGATGCGGCCGCGGCACCCTGAAGTTGGGAGACACCACGTTGGTCTTGCTGGTGGGCCATTGCTGCGGCACCTGCGGCAGCTTGCTGCTCTTGTTGGGTCGGGTAGTCAAAGTGATGATCCTGGGGTTGACCTTGTGCGCCTTGCCCGAACATGCCACTCATCAAGCGAGACCCGGGGGAGTACGAGCCTGGGAGATTTCCTTGTTGTTGTGTACCCTGGGGCTGCTGTTGCCAACCAGGTCGCGCTTGATCGTAGTAGTCAGTACGCCCATGTTGGCCCATGCCACCAGCAGGTCCCAGGTCTCCCGCAGGGTCCATTGAGGGACGAGGTCGGGGCATATTCAAAGTATTCGTGCCCGAGGGGGTAGTCACCCGGATCGCATCTGGATTGTCCTCTGTTCCACACTCAATGCGGTAACCTGGTGGCAGGAACGTGTTGAATCCCTGGATCAAAGCGGGGTGCCCGTTGAAAAGGGTGGAGACGCGCTGAATGACTCCCGGCGTGTCGATCCTGGCTTGGGTCAGCGAAGATTATACGAATGGAACAGTACCCTTACGCTTGACTCTTGAAATCTTTCATTATGTCGAGGAAGCGATTGTAGACGTCAGGCTGGTCCACAAACCGAACCTTGACCTGGTCCAAATAGCTAAGCGCATCCTAATGACTTGTTAGTATGAAGAGAACGAGAGGGAAATTAATAAAAGCAAAGAAAAATGTGTACTCACATTTAGGATAGGTTGCTGTCCCTGCGCGAGAGCTGCAACATTTCCGGGGATTGGGCCACCCGAGCCGTTGAACATCATGGGTTGTCCAGGTGGGCCGGCCGGGTGCTGCATATACGCCCTTGGAGCGCCCTCTCCATGCTGCATCTGAGAGCCGTAGAGACCACCAGGGGCCCCAGATGGTTGCATACCGCCCTGAGGGCCGTTGGGCGGATTCGATCCCAGATTAGACAAGAGCCCGTTGGGCCCGTGAATGGAATTTGGCACTTTCGACGCTACTGGTTGATGCAGGGGAATCGACCCAGTATGACTCTGCACAGGGTGATGCTGCTGCTCACGTTGACGCTCGAGTTGCTGGCGTTCCAGCTGCTCGCGTTCGCGCTCACGCTGTTCGCGTTCTCTATGGACCATTTCCTCCTGTTGTCGCTGTCTTTCGATCAACTCACGTTCTCTCGAATCTCGCTCGCGCTCTCGGTTGAGGGACTGTGGAGAAGGGTGTTGCATTGTCTGACCGATACCCGGTAACGAATGGCCCGTAGCATGTGATGGAGCTCCTGGGTGCTGGCCATATGCGGGTTGATGAGGGCCACCGTGACCCTGACTCAACTCCGCTAGCCCGGGGAGGGAATGACCGGGGTTCTGGTTCGCGGGATGATAAGGACCTGGAGCAGGAAACGGTCAGTCAACGATCCAAGCTCTCAATCCAAGAACAAGACAGCATGTGAAGGTGTATTCTCACCAGCGGGAGGCGGAAGGACTGGTCCGGGTTGTGAAGATGGGCCTTGCTGAGGCGGGGGGTTCTGGCTTAAGTTCAAAAGAAGAGTCAGCGACAAGGTCTCTGTCTGTCAGAACGTAAATGCTCGCTAAAGTAAAATACCTGAAAGAACCCAAGGGACGAGGTTGTTGGCTCATCTGGTCCATCCCAGGGTGTGAAGGAGGGCCACCGGCAGGGTGCCAGTTATCACCGCCAGAAGAATTCATGATCTCTGCATGAATAAGATGCAAACAACAGAGTCCTGCTGCGAACTACAGGACAAGTATAAGATTTGAATCGGGTAGTGGACAAGAGAATGGCAGAGAGACTTTAGCCAAAGCTCTAGATCGGTTCTTCTTTTTTGCACTCTCGAGTGTTCTTGCTCCTGGTCATTTCACAAAGCCATCACTGTTGCTGCAGATCTTAAATTACCACAAACAAGAGTAGCACGGAGGGAAAAAGACACAGATTACAAGAGAAGCAGAAGTATGAGCTAAGGAGCAAAGGCAAAAGATTAGAAGACCAAAAGACTGCCTCAGCCAGCACAAGTAGTAGATCAGTTGGGGATGATGGTTTGCGCGCGACGGAGCACGGCTGGTCTCCAAGAGACAAGGCGGAGGCTTTCAGGACGCTAACCGCTTTCGTCCATAGTGCCATGGCCCGGGACGAAGCTTTTCCGAGCTTTGCGATCACAGTCTGATTGGCTGATTGGTGGGATTATTCTGCCCTCTGCTGACTGTACTCATTTTCCCTTTGTGTTTGACTGTTTGACAAACATTCGTCTTTCTCTGTGGGCTTTTTCTGCCCCTTTGGCGCTAAAAGTGTCACTCAGGGCTTCCGACGTCATTGACAGGGAGGATTCGGTCAGTACTCTAAAGAGGCAATTCCATGGATCACACTCTACAAATAAACATACTAGAGTTCTGCAGTCCTCGTAGTAAGGATCTTGTCTTGTTAAGTTTGCCATCATTGCTTTCGAAATAAAATGGCTGTGTTTGATATGTACCTTTAATTTACAACAGAAAAGGACGGCTGCCGATATATATGGATAAAGTGTGATTGTAAACTCTGAAGACCAACCGACGTCTTACAAAACGAAGTGCTTCTAGAACCAAAATATCTCCATAATCCATCTATTACACTAGATATAATTGTGTACTCACATTCCAACTGAGTGGTGATTTCTCATGCTTGACGCAGCCAGCATATTTGAGCTGCGGATCAGCAATACATCAAGTGCAAGGCATACATGCCTCCTCGCCCAGGAAGACACACAAAGGGCGGACCACGACGCAATGAGCAGAGGTTGTAGGGAAACGGGTCACCACCGACAGCTTCGCATCTTCTTTCTCTATTAAACCTCGCACCAAAACGCCCGCAAGCATCAATTAACCAAAGAGAAAGGCCACACACCGCTCCACCCGAAAGCTAGGAGAAAGATTCTGAATCTGGAACTGGCAACTTGAATTTGGAACTGCGGATGCTGCTAGTAACCTCTTTTCTTCTGCACTATATTTTGCTCAAAAGGTTTGTCTCAATGTCTCGTTCTCTGACACGACCATCCAATCGTGATGTGAACCTATACGGTCAATAATCTTACAAGGCGGAGAAGACAAACAGCTGTTCCGATGGCATTAGCTCCTCTGCGAATTTGACCAGGAGGATAACAGGAGGGGGAAAGTAGACCAAGGATACTCACGTTATTTGTAGCAGCAATGGCAATGCTATCCTCATAAGGATGCCAGCTCATGTGAAGAATCTTCTTGTTGAAATCGATCTGATCCGCATCGGTCTCCTTCTTCATCCGACTGCCCGGACCAGCAGGACTACCCGCCCTGGAACCATTCTTCTTGCCGTTCTTATTCATAGGTGTGGGCACACCGACCTTCTTGGCCTTGAAGGCGGACTTGTCTGCTTGCAGAACGATCTCCGTTTCCTTGCTAGCGTCCGTGGGGTAGATCATAAAGTTGTTGTTGTAACTTCCAGTCATAACGTTCTCCGCATCACCCGAGAAGACCACCTCAAACTTATCAAAGATGCTGTCGTTCTCGTATGTGTCACACAACCGTGGCCGTAGATGCTCGTGGATCGGGATGGTCTTCACCGGTTGCCGCTCCATGTTTACATCCCAGATCTTGACTGTGAGGTAATCTCTTGACACAATGTATCGACCGTCGTGCGAGAAACGGACGTCGGAGATAGATGAGATGATTTCAGAGAAAAAGGAGCGAGACGAGGCATCTTCCTCTTGTTCGAAGACTGTCACGGAAAAGTAGGGTCAGTCAAGGGTTAATGGGTTTGATACATAGCGTGGACAACATACGCTTCGAATGCTCATCGCACAACGCTCGCTGCCGCATGTCGGCAAGCTTGATTGTGCCTTTCGAGCTGGCGTACATGAACCAATTGCAGCTAGTGGGATGGAACTCAGCAGCCGTGATGACCTCCGTCAATTCTTCCATGTTTGCAGGCTTGATATCGACAATGTTGAAGCTCTGGTCTTGAATGTTAAGGTTCCACAGGTTGATCCGAAGATCGTCGCTGCTGATGAAAGTCTCCCCGTCACTGTTCACAGAGATGCTGTTGATGTGATATGCGTGTGCGTTTGCATATGTCCTCCGAGGGACCGCCGCAACGACCGTATCATGATGTGTCATCCGTGGGAGCTTCAGAGCTGATGCATCCTTGAAGGACGCACGGGGCGCGCGCGGCGCCCCTCCACCACCAACAGCACCCGCGGGTGTAAGCTCGTTCGATAAGTTGTTCTCCGCTACCACCTTCAGGGACTTGTCAAACACCTTCCACAGTTTTATCGTTTTGTCATTCGTCGAAAGGAGAAAATGGGATGCGTTCTGTCGTCTACACCACTTTATCTTGTTGATCTTCTCTTCGATCTCTAGGGATTTTAGGTAATCGAATTCCGGTTCGTGCGACTGAAATTCGGTGTGAAACTTATACTCGCAGGTTTTTTTCTGGTTGACTCATTAGAACCTTGTGCATCGCTGAGGTGATAAGAAGGGGCCGTCGCTACCGTCTCGTTCCGCTCAAACAGCACTACTCTACCGCCCTTATCTCCCGTGGCCAGATAGTTACCGGTGTGGTCGAACTCGACAGTGGAGATGATATCCGCTGTGACATTGTTAGGGTCGGTTGCAATTCAAAACCGTCGTGTTCGAGTACCTGGGTACTCGAGTGCACGACATAAGATGCTCATCATACCTTCTGTGATATCTTCCACATCGCCTTTGTCACCAAAGCATCTGATTCAAAATAGTCAGTGGCTTGCACTGTGAAACGAATGCATGAGTCTAAGTGGAACGCGAGGACATCGCCAGAATCCATCCTTCCCGTCCAGACACCCATTCTTGAGCACCATTGGACATGAAGCAATCATTGATTGACGTAGCTTAGACCATGGAATCCCTGTGACAAAAGACCTATGCGCTGGAGACTCACTGTGTGAACTTCCAGGTAGGTGTACCTGGCTCCCGGTCTACCATTTTCCTTCAGATACCACCCTTGACTAGGGTAGTTGAGCGGATCGGAGATAGAAGAGAGGTATAATCCTGGGCCCAGGATCTTGATAACGATTCTTGATGAAACGGGACAGATGGAATCGAGGTTGTGGTGGAGGGAAAGAGATTGATATTTTTTCGTTTCTATTTTGCTCTTGTTGTTTCGGCGAGGAATGATAGCGGCTATGACGACCAGGTCCGATGGAGAAGCGAGCCTCGAGTGGGGAAGTCAATGAGGAGCGAGCAGGGTTTAGACTGGTTCTATCAGTAGATATAGAAGGGCGAGGGGAGGAAAGTGCGGGAGGATTCGCGACGTCAGACAGGATTTAGTAAGGCAGATAGACCCTAGTCCGTAGATAGGCGACTTTTTGCAGGCTGAAGACGACAAATGATTGACAGCCTGGGCTGATTGAGGTCAAGAAGAGGGGTGGGTGGAGTAAAAAATTCGGTGTATTAGATGCGTCCAGCCCTGTTCCGTCTGTTTAAATTGATTTTCTGACGAAGAGGTGAAGAGGACGGGATATCGAAAATAGCAAGCAACAACAGACGAGAGAGTCTGTTGGAGAAGCTTGGGAAGCAAGAAAGCCGGTGAGTGGGAGGGGAAGAGTTAGGTTAGGTTAGGTTAGGTAGAACGATTATTAGGTCAGAGAGAGAGGAGAGAGCAGTCAAGGTGTTGAGGGTGAGGCGGCGGTGGAGACGCAGGCAAACTGCTACGGAGAGACTACTACTACAGCAACGCAGAGACGCCCAACTACGCTGACATCAACCACTTGGTCGTTGTAACTCTGCATCTTTCTTTGTCTTTGCCTGGGCTATTATTGTTGGATTGGATGCTCGAGGTCGCAATCTTCAACCTGGCGTCATTTCTATCTTATTTTCAGAAGCAGCTTTCATTCCTGAAGCTTTAAAAAGAGCTTGTCTGTTTCTTCCTAATGGAATAAACCCTGTGGTCCAGCGCACATGGCGATGCGATGATCCCATATGGCTATTTCCCCTCTCAGCCTATTTAGACCATTTAATGATGACTGTCATCGATGAAAGTCATACTATCGCAAAATCATCTTTACAAATGTCATTCTCTTGTACTCACTTCGACACTGCTAACCTTCCAGTCTTCATGAAATGATGGCCTGAGGCTCGTCACATGCCTTCCTGCACATTCCGACTCCATTAAGCCGAACAAGGGCACATCGCGTGCCGAAGCATGGGCGATCTATCGTCGTCACTATTGCTCCTCTATGCCAGTCATCTGCTAATAACCTTTGTTCAACTGATTTCACTTTAACTAGGATTTAATTTCCGTCGTGCGCCCGCCAGCAACCCCTTGAATGTGCACGGATTGTCGCACAGATAATCCCCGCCATTGCCCATGTCCGACAACAACACGAAGCGGGGCACTGGCGAAAAAGCCCCCAACGACCCCAGAAAACAGGCCGACTCGCGCAAGAATGACCCAGAAAGTCAAACCACTCCGTCTCTCGCCAGTCGCATCCAGAATTCCGCAGCGGGACTGGCAAGGAGTGCTATTAACGCAACCGCCTCGTCCGCAGACGCAGCGCATGTCTTGGCCAGCGGCAGCAAAGCCGGACCATCGTCCTCGGCATCGACCTCTGCCCTAGCAGCAGCAGAACAGTACAGAGAGACGGCGACCCCTACTTCGTCGACTCGAGCTCACTCAGCCAATCAGCCTGCGGCATCATTCCGGTCATCACCGACCGGTCATCAGGGTGCATTCGAGCTCCCACCCCTCACCGAGGAGGAATTTCAGCGCGCATACGACGAGAGCCAAGTACACAGCAGCGCCGACTTCTCCCCATCAACAGAAACAGATACAGGCAAAGGCAAAGGCAAAGCAAGCAAAACACCCTCTCCCTTCACAAGTCTCGAGCCCTCATCGTCCTCGGGCCTGAACACCGCCTGGCAAAACGCCCTCCCCACAACCGCTACCACTCTCCCCTCTGACGGCGAAGCCGTCGTCTCCCTCCTCTCAGATGCATCGTTTAACCCAGAGTTCCCTCCCACCGCCGAAGAGCCCTTCGAACCAATTGAGACGGAGCTCCTCCCCCCGGAACTGACACCAACAGAGATCAAAATGATCGAATCCTTCCGCCGCCGCGCCGCGCTGGAGTCCTCGACGGCGACGCCGGCCGCAGAGCCGTCTTCGCAAACACACAGACTCACTTCCTTCAGTCTCGTCCCGGACATCGAGTCAGTCCTCGATCACGTCCCAGCTGCGCAGGGTACGGACGCCACGGCGCTGCGGGATGCCGTTCTGATGGGTCTACCGGGTGCGGCGGAGTGGATTGCTGTCGAGGAGCGATACCATGATGAAGTCTGGGGATACCTGCGGCCGACACTGGCGGCGGCTGCGAAGGAAATGGAGGCGAATCAGGAGCAGGGCGCTCCCGTGGAGGACGGGCCTGCTGTCAGACGATTGAAGATGATTTTGAGGCATATGCAGGCCTGATATATGTCATACTGAGCCTTGCCACGTTCAGTGGTAACGCTTGCCCTGATACTAGGCTTGGATCTTCATTGTACTATATTTACCGACGCTGATGTATGTGTCGAATTGGCAAATAATGCCTTGGAGATGTACGACTGAAATGAACCTTGAAGATATTCGAATTGTATCTTACAGACCAGTAAGCTAATCATATACCTAAGCATCAGGTGACATCATCCCTGCATCTCATCACAAAAAACATAGTACCAAGTAACAGGACGTTAAACAAAATCAAAAGGGGTATGTATCAGAAGTTCAGAACGGTCGCGGCATGGGGTTTTTGTCTTTCCCTGTACTAAAATATATGTCTCATGTCCACCTCTATATCGCACGCATTTAGAACTCCAGGCTGGGGGTCTGGCCCTTGACGCGACCGATGACGACCTGGGCAGCGTACTTGGGGATGACTTCGTCGTCATGGAGCATAGCGAATTCTGGGAAGGTTGTTAGCTGGGGTGCCTGGTGGTTAAAGGATGGAGATGACATACCTTCTGTAGCATCACGGCCCATGAAGTTGTACAGGGCGTTGGCACCACCGGGGTGCTCGTCGATCCAGTTGGTCACGTCCAGGACAACGCCCTTGACAACGATCCAGAGGTCGTCCTTCTTGTTGTGCTTGGCAACCTCCTCCATGGTGTACTCCTTCTCAGGAATCTTGAAGTTCGAGATGTCGTTGGGCTTCGAGGCCTCGGCGGCGGCGGCGGGGGCGCCCTGACCGCCAGTCTGGACAGCCTCAGGGGCAGCAGGCAACTGAGCACCGCCAGCGCCGGCACCGTTCCACTCGACGGAGATCTTGCCGGGGGTGGAAGGATCGATGTGCAAAGAGATTTGGCCCAGACGCTGTTGGGCAGTGGAGGAGCCGGAGGTCAGCTTCTTGAACAGGTACTGGCTGGCACTATCACCGGCAACACGACCGTAGACAACGCAGCCCAGCAGAGAAGAACCACCAAGACGATTGGCGCCGTGGACACCACCCGCGAGCTCACCGCAAGCGTACAGACCATCGAAGGGCTTCTTCTCGGAGTTGAGGACCTGAGCGTGCTCGTCGATTTCGATACCACCCATGGTGAAGTGCAACACAGGCTCCATGAGGGCGACATGGAAGTCATCGTTGATGTCAAATGGCAGGTTGTGGAAGAAGCGCTTGCCCCAGGGGTCCTTCTTCTTGCCCTCGGCGATGAGGTTGTACTCATCGAAGGTCTTCTTGAGAGCAGCCTCGCCACAGCCGATTTCCTTGGCCAACTCCTTGCCGGTCATCTTCTTCATCAGACCACGGCCGGAGTAGTGACGGGTGTGGAAGTCCAGAACATTAGAGGCCTTGCTGTTGAGGACCAGGCGGATGGGCCACTTGCCCTTCTCCTTCTCCTTCCACATCTGGCCCGAGACGTAGTCACGGTGGCCCAGCTCGTCAGAGAAGCGCTGTCCGTCCGAGTTGAGCAGGAGACCACCCTCACCACGAAGAGCCTCGGCAGCAAGGAACTTGAACTTGGCGTTGGGGTCCTTAGGGTCAACCAGACCGGTAGGGTGCACCTGAACCTTGTCCATGTCAATACCATTGGCGCCGATAGCCATGAGCATCTTCTGACCATCACCGGTGGCATGAGTGCCGTTGGTGCTGGACAAGCCGAAGGTGTCGGGACGGTGTTGTTTCAGGAGAGAGCCATCGCCAAAGTCGGCAGCGTAACCACCAGTAGCCAAGATGACGACTCCGTCTGCGGTCTTGGTCTGGCCGTTCAGCTCGTAGGTGACACCGGTGACTGTGTCTCCAGACTTGTTGACCGAGGTGACACGAGCCTTCTTGACGATTTGTACTCGCTCAGGCTCCTTCTCGCTGAGCTCTTCCAACCGCTGCATGAGCGCGTACGTGATGGCCATACCGGGGAATTTGGCATCGTGACCACGGTGTGTGCGGGGCTGGGAGTGACCACTTCACGGAATTAGCAACTGAACAAGTAAAGAATTGCGAAGACGGCGAATGCAAGGCGATTATTTCACTCACCCAAGACGAGAAACGAGAGTGAGGTCGAGGTTGAAGACATCCTGCAGCCACTCGACCGCAGAAGCGGAGTTGTATGTAAGGACCTTGATCAGCTCTGGGCGAGCCTTGTCTCTAGCGGATTTAAGGGTATCTTCGTAGAAAGTCCTGACGCTGTCCTGGATCCCCAGGTCGACCTGCGTACGGGTGAGGGCACCGTTGATACCGGAAGTAGCCTTGGTGGAATTGCCACCGAAGAAAGCTGTTCAAATTAGCCTCTTGTATGAATTTGCGCTATTGAACACGAATTCAAAGGGATACTCACCCTGCTTGTCAAGAACGAGGACATTGCCTCCGTTCAGGTAGACGGTGTGGGCGGCACTCAGACCGGACACTGATGGACGAGACAATGGTCAGCAAGAAAGCCCGGGCCAAATCCAATAATGCGGGGAAACTATCACTCACATCCGCCACCAACGACGATGACTCTGGGAGGGTTGGCCATCTTTGTGTATACAAGAAAATTGCACGGAATAAAACAACGAGAAGAAAGTTATGGATGGGGAAAGGGGAAATCAGAAGAAGATGGGGAAAGAGAATTTAAAGTATGAAGGGGAGAAAGACTTTCGGGTGGACAAGCAGGATCCGGGGGAGAGACGATTCAGAAGCCGACAGCACATTGGCTGTTATTCGGCCGAGGCACAGACTGTATGGTAACTGCGGATACAGTGGGCCTGGGGCCAGCACTTTTGGACTCCGACCGAGGACGCTTGGTGGTTTGGTCGCGATGGATTTGAGAATGGGTCTCTTGAAGAGAAGTGTTCAATTACAATGATTCTGGTTTGTCCATTATTTGGTGGATATCTATGGGGTTGACATCTCGGTCATGAACTGCCATGATTGTAAGGTACACATCTGAGTGTAGATACAACACGAAACATACCGAGTACAGCAGAACTTAATACTCAAATAGATAGTCCTCCTAAACTCTGTCAATGTCCATCACATGCGAGAGAAAATCCAGGTACTCAAAATCTATGCCTCATTATTATTGGTACTGGTCAAGAAAGAATGCCATGTAATCATCACCCACAGTCACCAGGTGCTGTCTCTCCGCATGAGCTTACCCCAGGGGATTTTCACATGCTCTTCAAGGACCCAAGTCAACTTTCGTCATGTCTTCGGTTTTCTCATTCATAGACGGAGAAGACACGTTTAGAGTGATTGCTAAGAGTTTTAGCCTGATAGAGCGCTTGATAATTAGAGCCATGTAAATGGTCAGGTGCAAGTGCAACAAATGGACTTCTCGCTACCAACGGATACATTAAAGTTGACCAGCTGAGGAACAATACATGAGCTGAGGAGATCCAAAGGATACTACTACCTTGCTTTTCACCAGTATCATTCTACTACTGCTAAACTCATCATTCCATCCTTGGAGTCTGTCAGACCATTTTGCCTGCTACTTAAACTGCGCAAGATGCAACATCTTCCAAATGACGGCAAAGCTCACATTGTACCTCGGACCGAGAAAGCACCTCTCCAATAGGTATGATATGATCTCAGCTCATTAACGCAGCTTTAGCCCATGAAGGTACGTTCATATCCATCTATCTACCATCCCGTCAACTTTATCTTGCGAAGTACACCCAAACTCTCATTCCCCCACGCTATTCAGCTTAACCCTTTCCCACCCACGTCTGACAGTTCGCATCGGCAATTGATCACGTGCACCAACTCGGCAACCTATTACCTTATCCCTTTCCGGCAAGCAATGACCTCATACTGTCGGCCATCAATCGCCGGCCAGAATTCCTGACATAATCATGCCGTCTATTGAAGTTGCTGTTTTGGGTATGCAACAGCCGAGCTACTGCATCTAAGATTTGTGAGGACAATATAGTCTACAACTGGGTGCTTGGCTGCTTTAGCAGCTTGTTACCCTTTATATGGTCTATACATCGCGATGAGCATCAGTATTGACGCGGTTTCGTCATACGACTATCTGTCCAAGATAGGGCTTGTCGATCTGCTCTCGGTGTTACTTTTCCCGAGCCACTCGCGTTGGTTTGGGATTGTGGGCGGAAAGGACAGTCTCGGGAAACTTAAGCCGATAGCCAGTCTTGAGACAGCTTGCTCGGATATTGCAAGTGGTCTGCAAGGAGTGAAGCTCGAATCAGCTGATAATCTGGAATGGGTATGTTGTATGCAGGCAGGACTCTACTTGGAGGTTGTTCGGTGATATAAGATTAGGGGGTTAGGCCGCTAGATTACCGAAAAGCACATCATTATGAAGTCGAAATGCAGACTAGATTCCAGACCTAGATGGTATCCTCATACAAAAGGGCGCGCAGATCATATCTCCTCAATCCATCCATGTCACGCTCTTGGTGACAAGGAACTCTTCCAGTCCCTGAGCGGCGTTGAATCGGCCCCATCCACTGTTCTTCACACCGCCGTGTGGTAGGACAGGTTCATCATGAATGGTCATACTGTTAATGTGTACGGCACTGCAATCTATCAGTATTGTAGGGACTGATATGGTACTAAAGGCACTTACCCGGATTGTATCTTCTTGGCAATCGCCAACCCCTTCCTTAGGTCTTCGGTGAAAACGGCCGCGGACAATCCATAGCCACTGCTGTTAGCGATCCGAATCGCTTCCTCCTCGCTGTTGACCACCATGCATGCTGCCAGCGAGGCAAAGGCTTCTTCCTGCCAGACCTCCATGTCTTCTTTCACACCTCCAAGAAGTACCGGTGCCATGCGCACACCCGATTCTCCCAATGACTTGTCAACTGACCCGTGGAGGATGTGAGCGCCTGATTCGAGAGCATTGGCAATCATGCCCTCCACACGCGTTTTGGAGGCGACGTTGACCAATGTCGGAGGCGGCGCAGAAGGGTTGAGATTCGATCCGAGGGCCTTCTTCAACGCATCCATGAACGCCGGCGCAATGGACGAGTGAATGAGGATTCTGTCGGTAGACATGCAAATTTGACCAGACTAAACCACAAGAGTTAGCTTATGAGTGCAAAGCGTGCGCATGAAGTAGTCATGAGGGTCTATACGTTCAAGAACGCGCCCGCCAGAACAGCCTTGACAGCGGTCTCAATGTTCGCATCCTCGCAGACAATAGCGCTATTCTTTCCTCCCAGTTCCATCAAGCAGGGCTTCAGGTTCTGGCCACATGCGCGAGCAATCTTGCGCCCCACAGCCGTGCTACCGGTGAAATTGACTTTCCGCACGGCCGGGTGCTCGATCATAGCATTGACAACGTCGGGGGCGTCTTGAGGGCGGCACGATATGAGGTTGAAGCAGCCCGCCGGCAGGCCGGCGTCTGCAAACGCACGTGCAATTGCCCAGTATGAACACGGAGAGAGTTCTGAGGATTTCAGAATGGTGGTATTGCCGGCCGCCAGTGCGCAAGCCGCGGACCGAATGCCGAATACGTACGGCGCGTTCCTTTATCACCAAAGACTGTTAGCACGGGCTTGTAATATATCCATGACAGACTTTCAGGGCTAAATGGCGCTCCTACCATGGAACAATTCCCAGAATCACACCCATAGGCTCTTTATAAATGATTGCACTCTGGCCCTCCTCCTCAACAACCGGCACACTTCCGCAAATCGAAGTGATGCGCCCAGCAATGTCCCTTAGCATGCGAATTCCCAGCGGGACGATGAAGAACTGCGATGCGCCGACATCAGCACCCATCTCGGTGCGCATATACTCGGCATTCTGGACCAGACGGCTCTCCAGTATATCCGCTGCCTTGAGCAGGATGTCTCTGCGAACAGTTGGTTTGGTCTGCGACCATGCCGGGAAAGCGGCCTCGGCGGCCTCAACGGCGCGTAGGGCGTCTTGGGGAGTGGCACTGACTGTAGCCCAGCAGGGTTTGTTGGTGTAGGGACTGATCACGTCAAATGTTGTATCGGTGACTTCCTCCTTGCCGTTGATAATCAATGGAATCACAGAGGGAGGGGCAGGTGTGCTGCTCGCACTGTTGGAGGTCATTTTCTGGAATAGTGAGATCCTCAGATCTTAGTGGAGAGAACTGTTTCTGGGTCTATAGCGATTGATGACAATGAACGTAACTTGCTCGACTTGCGGATACAATTGAATGAGTACGAGACAGGCCGAGTGAGGGGAAGGGGACTGAATATCGAAGACAGTAGCACAGAACTAAACCAATAATATTGAGAGACCTTACCTTAGGCTAAAGCTACTCCAAATCGGATACTCAAGGCTATTGAATGTAATAATGTGAATAAAAGCAACATAGAGAGGTAAACCCCTGTAGATCTCAAATTCTCAATGCTCCACTGTGATGCAACTCGATTCGACAATGGCCTAAAACAGTGGACTTTCCTGGTGCTGTGCGATGTCATCATTATTAATTGAAAGTGAAGCCATAGATAAATGGAAATAATTAACAAATTCAATAATCATATCTGTGTCTGCATATCGTTCAAAGGAAAATCCTAGTCCTAAGGGAATGTGGAAAACACGTGCTGGACCGTGACCACGATGCAAATAATTGCATGTCAAGTCATGTTGCCCATTCCTCTGTCTGCCACATGAATCAGCGGCAGTCGAGCCCCGCGCTGATCAGGAACCATCTTGGTAAGTTGGTATCTCATAATCTCACAGACTGCAAGACATTCTTTTAATGGCCGATAGATCTTCCCGACTATTGAATCTTGAGGGAAATACCATTGTCTTGGAGACTTGGAGGAAGTCCATCAACGAAGCATCAAGCCATCAACATTCAACTCCATCCGGGGCTTATTTTTCGCTTGCTCCTTCGACTTGGTTAACTCACAATTAACCTTTAAGAGTATTGTGGGCGTCGATCTTGCCGGCGTTCTGGGCGAATGGCAGGTCGCCAAAACTCGGTAGTGTACCCCGTACCCACTTCGAATGGGCGGATGGCGTACGTCGTTCGCCGAAGGGAGCGATCCGCTATCCATTCTTTCCTGTTCACTAACTTCGCTGAAGCATGAGTTGCGTGACTCGAAGCGAATGAGAAGTTGAGAACCGTGAAGGGTGCCAAGGTTCAATAGATAATCTCGCTCAGTGGAGCCGACGCACTTGGGAATTCAGAAAAGAGTAGAAGCCACTCCGTGACTCCACCCTCATTGATCGTGATGATAGCCGAGAATGGAAACAACATGAGAGTATCAACCAATGAGGAATACCACATGATTCGTGATGGTGGGACAGAGAGGCCAAGAGCAATTGATGCCGCTGATTCGCAAGGTTGAAGTCCACGGGCTTTCTCCCGATGAAGAGATGATTGTCTTGTAGACAGGCCAGATGGACCCGACTGCGAGTCTACGACCCCGTCGACCTTGGTATTGCTAAGTTCCTGAACGGATCAGTGGATAACATCATAAGATGATGAGAGACTATTGATTCTCTTGTCCGGTTCAGCCCCCAAGGTGACCCGAGTTTTTATCCGCCAAGAGGAGCAAATGATACTGTTTTAGGACGGTTGGAGACCTTCCTCCCAATGGAAGGCAGCAGCATCGGTATCATCCTGTGTGATTAAAACACAAATCGCGGTATGAGTATGACTGTACGACCTTCAATGCCGAAATCAATGACCAACCTGACCTAGCCAGAAGAGTCCCTGAGATAACGCGCAACCTCCCGCATCACTCTGATGCGACCAATGGCAATGCTTCCGACGAGGTAGTCTGACATGGATGCCAATCCTATAGATCCCGGTGCCATGAACTTGGCTCGTTCGGCAATTCATTTCCTCATGTGGACAACAGGGTCCACCGTTTCCCATGAGAATCGTGCTGTTCGAGAATAAGAAACATATCGATAACAAAGTAATAGAGTTACATTCAGAGTTTCCGACTGCCGGAAGGTGTTCTGACTTCTGAATCCTGGATGGATTATCTACTCGCTTGTTGATCTTCCTTCCCCATGCTGCAATGGAGCCAATATTTTCCACTATCACGAGGATGCCCGGTTCTAATATGGCCGATTCTCGAGGAATTACCCTGCTCATCCCCGCGGCTGAGTTTCTGTCGGTCCAGTCACAACCATGCATGCACCATGGATCATGGATATTGGAATTTGCTCTGACCTAGTGATCCCGTTGCCTTTAGTAGTGCATTTACTGGAGTCTGCTGCAGGATATTAGAGTTAGACCACATTGGCTATATGTGCTCGTCCATGGAACATCCTTGCAAGTCACTAATAGTCCCACAGATCACGAAAGAGATGATTGCTGCACTATCTTGTCGATCCCTAAGAATCCATTCGCACCCCTCTGCCCCATCTACTCATTCAGTGATACTGAAATGGACTACATAATATGCATTGTCCTTTTCCCGGTTACCTTTGTTCCTTTCCTTCCCAGGATTCACATCTTCCTCCAGCCTGCAAGTGACATACGATTGCTGACTGTCCGCGAGTCATATCTCGTGTCATTGCACTGTATCTTCTTCGTCATTCCTTTTCCTTTTTCAAACAAGCGCATCGGCTCGTCTCCCGAAGCAATCGGGCCTTACTTGATAATCTTACATGTTCATATAACGCGACTTCAATATCCACCCCGACTACGGTCGTCCATTCCTTGAAATCACAGACACAGATCGATCTTGATCCTACTGAAATTATCATTCCCTACCACTTAAATACTCAAGTCAAAATGGCGATCACTTCTAGAGGGAAGAGTACGATTGCCATTGTGTCGGTGTTAGTCGGCCTTTCGGTACTCGCTGTCATCCTCCGCGTCTTTGCGAGGATCAAACGAAGAGTCAAACTTGGAGTAGATGATTACTTATGCTTCTTGTCTATTGTTATGTTGATTTCCATGGAGATTGAATTGATTCTCTGTAAGTCTCATCTCGCCCAACGCTTCAAACCAGTGCTGATCACATGTGACAGGGGTTGCCATTGGAGGCAATGGGCAGCATCAAGCAGATTTGGACATGGAAACGATGATGAACTTTGGCAAGGTTTGTAACACAATCTCCCCTGTCACTCCTTCCAGCTGTCTTGCTAAGAGTTGGCGTTAGATCTTTTTGTCGAATCAGTTCTCCTACTTCATACTATGTCCTGCTGTCAAGATCTCCATCATCTGCTTCTATCGTCGGCTATTCAGCACAAAAAGTTTCCAACTAGTGACATTCGGTCTCAATATTCTCATCGCCGCCTGGGGAGCAGGTATTTTCCTCGCCTGCGCCCTACAGTGCCGTCCTCTCAGAGCGTACTGGGACAAAAGCATCGATGGTCACTGTTTTGACGGGACCAAGTTCTTCATCGTCAACCAGGCCTTCAACGTCGTCATGGATTTCGTCATATTGGCCTTGCCCATTCCCATGATTTGGGGTCTACAAAGGGCATGGCAGGACAAGCTCGCCTTGAATGGCGTATTCGCCCTAGGTGCCTTTGTCTGCTTCGCCAGTATCTTCCGGATCGTCGTGCTCTTCTATATCGAAACATCCGATACGACCTTTACTGTCTACCAGGCCACGCTCTGGACGCATGTCGAGCCGTCCATCGGGCTTATCTGCTCTTGTCTCCCCATCATCCGCGGGCTTTTTCCGAAACTTAAGCTGTCCGGTAGCCGGAAGAGTACGGCTCCTTACTTCATCAGGACGGACATCACTGGCTCTCATCTCGCCACTCTGTCCAGTCCGAAGTCCCCTGCGTCCGCCTACTTTAAGATGGAGGAGGGTCTCATTTCCCGAGCAACTAGCGATACCGAGGTTCCGCCGGATGACTACCTCAGCCCTAAGGACATTACAGTTCGAACCGACATCAAAATCAGCCAGGACGCTGCGTCTCTCAGATCACAAACTTGATAACTGCCTTTGACTTTTTACACCGACATACACGAAGCAAAGGAGGGCAATTAGCACCTTCCGAATAACGTTCGCGGACCAAGTTCTCCCGTCCTGTCCAGCGTGGACAAACTAGGAGAGTCCTCTCCAGTGTTTCGCCGGACTGTGACACCCGGAACTAGAAGACCACCTCATCCAGACGGTGAGGAATCAAAGAAAGGTCATCCCCCTACGCATCGCAGCTCCCGGTCCCAGCCCTCGATTCGCGAGGTTTTGGTCTTGTCTCGGTCGAAGCCAAATACTGCCCAACGCTGATGGTTCACCTCCACCCAATATGATCCTCAATTATACCCAAATGGGAACACTCTTTCGGTTGACGGTCATCTGAAGTAACATGTACACATCTGTCTGTCAACCATTATCTCATCAAGATCGATTGTTATCCACTTCTTTATGTATCTTGATTACCCGCTATCTACTCGATCTGAGCGGACCGACCACCTTCATTTACCAGATTCTGATGCATAGCAAGCCTATAAGGGCCTAATGTATAATTTATTAAACCTAATGATTGGATTCACTGAATATCTTTCATCAGAAGCGTAGATAATATTGCTCTGGTTCATTGTTTGTCATGTTGCTCCCAGTTCCAACGCTCTATCGCACCATCTGTCCCACAGCAAGCTCCTAAAAGTCCGTTAGCCACCAGTCGTTTACGAGACGAATGAGCACATACCGGAAATGCATCTGAAATACTAGCTGCAACCCGCTCCACATCCTCCGCGAGACCCTGCACCCCCGCATCCCACTGTCGGATGTGTCGTCCCGTTGCGGTTGCCGATCCGCCCTCGCTCGAATCAAAGTAGATCACACCGGCGATTTGGTCGATGCTACCGTTCAGTCGACCCTGCTCAACCATTCGCGCCGCGTAGGCCTCCGCCTTTTCGCCCGCCGTCATGTCTCCGCTCTCCTTGAGACCCAGGATCGCACCCAGTGCGTCCGTTGTGATGTTCTCGTAAAGTTTACTGGCGGCGACGAGATTATGTTCGACGACGGCCTTGTCAAGCACTGTGGTGCCGTCGGCCGTCCGAGCCAACTGGTGTGGAGCTAGGCGTTCAGAGAAGGCAGCAATCTCAGCTGGATCCAGCAGCCTATCCAGGAACATCTTTTCAAGAATCCCGAACTCCTCAACCGAAGTCGCACGGTCGTCCTTGTACAGCGTAGCGAGGATGCGAGAGCGCTGCGGTCCTGCCGGGGCAAGCACCGCACACCGAATCGCGGCAGCAAGCGCCTGTAGCCGATCGCTCTCGTCCACCCCACCAGCCAAACTAACGTTGAAATAGTCCTGGCTGGCATCCAGGAACCGCCGTCGCGCATCGAGGATCCGGGCCTGAGACAGCTTGAAATGGAGTTTCAGCTCGTGGTCCTCGATCTTGCTAGGTAGGTTCTTAATCCTGTTCAGGAACGCCTCTGCACTGGTCGTATCGTCCTCCTCCAGGTATAGTCGTACAATCCTGATCCATAAGCGCACCTTGGCAGCGTCCGAGACGAGCCTCTGCGAGCTGTCGATGTGGATGCCCTGTAGTGCCCGTGCGGCTGCCGCGTAATCCTCCTGGGACTCGTATGCGTCCGCGAGAATCTCGCGAATCTGGGAGTCTTGCTCCTCGACGGATGAAGAGCGGGATTGGAGCAGTGTTACGGCATGCTGGCCGACTTTGATCTGCGTTTCTGGTGTGAGTTTCTGGAGGACGGCGATGAAGGAATCGAGGAGCGGTCGGGCCGCTACGATGCTGATCTCTTCACTGAGTACTGAGTCAAGATAGTAGATCAGGTCGTGGCCAAGCTCATGCTCGGACGATGTGGATGTGATCTCGGAGAGAAGGTTGTTGTACTGCTGGAGCTTGGTCTGTGGGTTGGTGGACGACTCGATCTCCGCGAGCGCAGAGGCGATTCTCTGAGATGCCATAAGGGTGTGTGTCCGCTGATAGACGAAGTGTAAGCCTAATCTAGTAAATGAGCTGATCAACAGCAACACAATTAGTGAAGCAGATGCGAGAAGAACAGCGCTTGATGGGTTGAAGTGACGCTTGGCAAAGAGGGAACTACGGTCTACGGAGCAGTAAATGGAGCTCCGCTTATCGATAACGCTGGTTGTGCTGGGGACATGCGCGGAGAGGACAAGGGAACTGGAAGGAAAATATACAAATCGATAAACATACTATGACTCTATCTGAGGCAATTGTTCAGACCAAGTTCTAGTTACCTTGCAATCACGTCCAATGTCCCATGAAGGCGAGCCTTTTCACTATCTCAGCTTTAACTTTGTCAAAGCCCGTGTCTGTATCCTTATCCCTGTTCCAGCTTCATACAAATACGGTTAAGGATGCTCCCCTCTAATCAGTCGCAAATGTGAGCTCAAGTCAGACTCAACCATTCAGCTGGGCTGAAAACAGGCCCTGGCACACGTATCCCCTAAGCTGCTGTCTCCCCGCTGTGCCTTGCTGCGTAGGTGAAGTTTTCCTTGACACAATCATCAGCGAGATGGCAGCTGAGCCGCCAGAGCCCAAGGTGATCGCCGTCCACTGTAAATACTAGTAGAACACGCAGCAAGAAAGTCCCGAAGATCCTTTGGAATCAACTTGTGTTTCACTAAAGCGAAAGTGTCCCACTAACTGGAATATCTCGCGTTGTTACGGGGTAGCAACTAGTCCTTTGAAGCCGAAGTGATAGATCGCGGGGGGTCCCAAATTCCATTGGAGATCATTCTTTCATCAAGAGACCCAGAGGTGAATTGGGAAAAGACTGCGCCTGAGTGTATCAGAGGTAGTAGACAGACGCAATTCATTGCTGCTATTGAGGCCTTGATAAACGATAGCACCGCTCAATCCATGGCCAGCTTATCCACTGTGCTGAGAGGACTTGCATCAGCTAGCCATGATCAGCAAGCACTGTAATATATGCAAATGCTACTGCAATGGCATTCAGATGAAGCTGGATAAGGGATGGTTGATTATTGATTGTCATCGAGGGGTCTGTTTTGTGTGTCTTTGTGGTCACTGGTGACAATAGCGCCACCGCCTTCGCGGACCCGCTCTTCGGCGGCTTCCTCTGCTCTCAGCGGCTGCATACCACAAGCTTCAACGTCACGTCACCTGAGACTTCGATCCCTACGCAAGCCTTGATACGTTCACGTATTTCTCACGATACACACGGTCGCATGATTTGATATTGCTTGCTGGAGGATTTTGAGAGTCTCACGTCTTTGCTCGAGGAGGATTCGGCATAATGTTTGCCCAGGTCAAGCCGGACCCTGACGCCCCGACGCCTTACATCAAGCCCGACCCCGATAATAAAGATGCTGTTCTTGCTGATATCGACGAGGATATATACGATGATGATGGGGATCTTGATTTTTCAAACGCTGGGCAGAATGTGTGGCTTTCGCGCATTCCGCGATCGCTTTGGGAGCATTGGGCGAGTCTCGATGACGATGAAGAGATACAGATTGGAACGATGAGAATAGAGGGCCCACCGAATGATATTAAACGGGTAAGCTCTGGACTTCATTTAAGTTATCGGATTTTCTTTGCCGGCTGGTCGTAACAAGTGCTCTCTGTAGGTCAGTATTCGTCTCAACGAACGAGAAGACAATCGCGATATACCAAAGGACTACATACTGCAGCGACAGACCATCAACACGGGAAACGTAACATCACATGCGACACAAAACACCTATCTATTCACGGAAAAAGACATACCTGGTCATGAAAATCGCATGGTGGTTTTCGGAGAAGCGCGATCGGCATTATACGAAGCCATGAAGCGCGATGCGAGGAAAAAAGAGCGCAGGAAAAAATGGGAGCCATATGTGCGGAGAACCGTGCCTAGTACGTATATATTGCTCTTGGACGTGAAGAACGCTCTATTGACACGGCAGCAGAACAAACCGCCCTCGTGGGAGGGGTCAGCGAAGAGTTCAATTGCCTTCCAGTTGAGAACGAGGAATTCCGACTATTATCGGAAAAGAGAGCTCTTGAGGCACTAAAGCCCAAACGCGAGACCGTCTTCATTGACAAGGTTCCAGGCAAGCTTCTCCAGGCGAGAAATGTGTTGCCTGGAGACAAGGGCGCCTTTGTGGTATGTTTTGAATGGACTCAATTGACTTCCCCGACGGTTATACTAATGCGGAATGCAGCAAGCAACGAGACCGGTCAAGGCAAAGGCCCAAGAGAACAAGACCACGCGTATGCCGCAGAACGAACTACTGGATCTTATTTACCAGTGCTTCCGCGAATACAGATACTGGCCTTTCAAGACACTCAAGGCGAGACTTCGACAACCGGAGGCATATCTCAAGCAGACTCTGGAGATGGTTGCGCATCTGGTCAAGTCCGGCGATTTTGCCATGACCTGGGAACTCAAACCTGAGGCCATGGAAAGCAATTACGCAAATGCGATGTACGGGAATGCGAAGGAGGAACTTGCTCCTGGAACTGACTACAACTTTGACGACGGCTCCGAAGAAGACGCCAATGCATCTGGCATGGTGACAGATAACGACGACATCAAATTTGAGGACATTGTCTAAGAAGTGAAGATTAATGTAGCATAAGCAAGGTCATGGCGTTCTTTTGGGGTTTCTGGGCACATATAAAGGACGTTTGGAGTCAGCTATTCTGGTATCACATAACGATGATCAACCATCAGACTGGTGGTGCATGTGTGAATAAAATACATCAATCACAGGTTGTAACATTGAAGTCAATGTGCAAAGTCCTTACTATTCTAAGCAATATGTCAAGGAGAAGTGAAGTAGTCACAAATCATCACTTTCAATAGTAGGGAGTACTGGAGCTGCTCACGTGACAGTGATACCGCCACACGCTTATCATGGACGGCCCTTCCCCAGAATGAAACAAGAACACTTACCTCTCTAACTGTTCCTGCAGCTCCTCATCAACTAGTAGAAAGATAGAGTCTTGAGCATAGTTGCACAACTGACTTTGGCTCTTTCTGATACAGCTAGGCCAACATGACAGAAGACGAAGAGTTGATGGCTAAGATCAGCCAGCTCGCTGGTAAGCTTCCTCACTACTATCAACTCATTTCATACCGCAAGCTGATGCAATTTAGGCCAGATCAACAGGCACAAAAATCAAGCACCCCAGGCACCTACACATCCTCCTAGCGAGCTTCATGCTGCCCCGTACGTGTCACGGCACACCCGCGCGCGTGCGGGATGGGCGCCGTATCGCGGACGACCATATGGACGCGGACATCCTGCAGCTCCCCATCGCCACCGTACTCTCGTCCTCAATAACGCGAACTCAGGGAACCCTGCCAGTTCAACGCCCGGACAAATGAACGAGAATGTTGGCGAATCGCGATCGGCGACGCCGAACGGCTGGGTTGCGAAACGCGACCGTCATATGCAGCTGATCAACTCGGCTATTTACGATAAGGAAGCACAGGCCAGAGCGAAGGCGATGGAGCAGACGCGCAAGGCCAAAGCCGAGAAAAAGACACGGATTGAGCAGGCCAAAGTTCTTCGTTATGCGCAGGGTTTTGGCAGACCTCATCATGCTACTTCTGTCGCCCCTCAAGTTTCTGCCACCTCACAACCCCAGGGCGAATATCAGGTCTATCTGAATGATATTCCCTTTAGAATCGCAAAAGGCGGCAGTAAACTGATTCGCGTATCTGGTGGGAGTTCCTTCTGTGCTGCTGCAGTCACAAGAACCGGCTTACCTGTAGTAGACGACCCGAATACTGCCAACATCACACCAAAGAAAGTAACAGTTGCTGGTGTGACTTTTGTCAGGAGCAAGAACGGAAATCTTCATCGACTCGGAGCGGTGACCTCCAAAAGGTGATGTTTGCGATATCTTTTCAAGAGCGGCAAGAACTCACAGTGATTACAGAAAACCGACGGCAGTCAAGAAGAGAGACGAGCTCTGCAAACGATTTACTTCGACGGGTACCAGCACTTCCCCAACCAGGCTTCCCTTTCTTCTATTGATCTTCCGCAATTCTACCCTCTCTCCTTTGTTCACAGTCTATTTACTATCATTTGATCTAGCAGGGCTGATCCGATCTGTCTACATTTAGGTGCCTGTTACAAAGGACCCTCATGTCTCTTCATTCACGATCCGAACAAAGTCGCCATTTGCAAGGAATTTTTGCAGACTGGTAACTGCAACGCTGGTCAAAATTGCGATTTGTCCCATGAACCATCGCCCCACAGGTCCCCTGTTTGTGTGCATTTTCTGAGGAATCGGTGCTCGAATCCAGATTGTCGATACTCCCATGTGCGAGTGACACCTGGCGCACCCGTATGCAGAGATTTTGCAAATCTAGGATACTGTGACAAGGGCGCTGAATGTGAGGAACGACATGTTCACGAATGCCCAGACTACGCCGCCACCGGCGTCTGCAACAGGAAACGCTGTCGTCTGCCCCATGTCGACCGGGCTGGACAAATTCGAAAGAACGCTGCGAGTAAAGCAGATCCCGTGGACGAGGAAGAGTCTGACGAGTCAAGCGAGGAAGAAGAGTATGACGCGATCGACTCGGATGACGTTGACTCTGACGACCTCGAGGATGAACCTGAATACGTTGAAGGAGCTGACACTGGCGAGCATGAGCTCCTCCAGCAACATGACTTCATCCGCTTCTAAACTGTACATGCTAACACATTGTCATGCGCAAGCTTCGTAAGAGGACTCGTTGATTCGCATTGAGCGACACAGTGAGACTGAGTGATCTCATCTTATCGATCAAGGTAATTGGTTGGACATCTGTGTTTATGGCTCATGAAGGGTCTTTTCAGCGGGCAGAATATGATACCCCTTAGTATGGCTACGTGGTTTTCCACTACTCTCGATGGCTTTGACCCGTGGCCTTTCGTTTGTGATTGCTTCTTAGTTCGGGCAGGAGGATACTTGTGGCTCGATACATGGTTACAGTAGATAGTCAACAATGGAATGGTTGCTTGTTCTTGGCTATTTGTTAAGCTTCCAACATCATCTGTCAAAGGAGCTTCATAAGCCCTTTGTGCGATCATCTGAAGGGGCCTCTTCGCCCTCCCCAGACTCTGGGGAAACGGCTACTATCCGTTCCCCGTCTCCAGACAGTCCTGAAGGCGTGAGTCATAGGCTCATAGCAGCAGCAACGCAGTCAGGTACCCAACCCACCCAAGTGGGTAAGACCATATCATGGAAACAGAGCTGGAAGTATGGAACAAACGAGACACCCAACCAGAAGTAATTACTCTATAGCCCCCACAGACATCACAGATCCGCAACGCGTAGACACATAGGCCTACGTTTGTGCCTGAATTCCCGGTAGATAGTCAAGCAGCCAACCCCGTCCCTGAAGCTGAGACTGATAGACTCTGAAGTAGACCCACAAGGTACCTTTGACACATCAACGTCATATCATCATTTACTTTTACATTCACCTCGCACAGACCGACAATATTAATGGTCAGTGCTGAGTCCTGACACACCGCACAGGATCCCGAATGCTAGACTATCTCCATGCCATGCCATGCCATCCCGGGACTAGGAGTTTTTGTGAAGGTTTTCTGTACCTGAGTATGCAGATTTACTGAATCTGGTTTGTATCCGTCTATAACCTGTGATTGTGGTTAGTAAGGCGTTTGGGGGATGAGGAGGCGTTTGACCTGTAGAGTAAGGTAAGGTAGTCTACCATCTCGTACCTTAGCTGCGTTGACCGCTAAAGACGGAATTGCCGATGTCCATGTCCTCTGTCTACGGTGAAATGACCTAGGGTCGACGCTGAGTCTGATTCTGATTCTGGTCGGTGGCGATGCGATGCGCTGAGCAGTGAGAAATATAGCTACAGCTACCGGCCTAGAGATTTAAGCTTTGCATCATGCTCGACGTTTGAAGTTGAGGAATACGACACCGACTCTACCAAGGTGAATTGGCGCATAGGCTGTCGTTCTTGGGTAATAACATAAAAATCAAGACTGCATGGATAGATGGGAATGTTGGCTGAGCCTTGAGAATTACTAGTACTCTGCCAGGAAGCGATTCGTCCAAATGCTTAAGAGTATAGGATCGCGCCCTCGCAGACCACGCAAAGGCAAAGTGTGGACATCATTGCTATGAAAGGTGTTCCTGAAGCCTCTACTAACCAGGATGCTCATAATCTTCTAAGGCAATTTCAAGGCATTGGTATCATATCTTCCGCTCGAGCCAGGACATGACCCTGGCCGGATACGGTGATGAGGGTCCGAAAGAGACTCAGTAATCTTCGGATTTGGGAGTTAGATGATGAGCTCGATATGCGCATCATTGAATGTCCAGCTAGAGTGTCTAATTTCATTTTCCATGGCGAGCAGTGCTGTAAAAGCACTTCGATGAGTACAACAAGAGAATGGAAGATCAGTGAGAGTTGTGTCATTTCTGGCCTCACTTGGCTATTCTAGAAAGAGCAAACATGAAATTGATAATCTGGTTAATTGACAAGCAGTAATTAACATGGTGTATCCTGTCTAAGTTGCCCTGACGTTCATAGTATGACTCTATGGTCAAGAAGCAGAACAGGGCTACGTTGTCAGTAGGATATTCAGACTTGCTTAGTATTTGGGATACTACTTTCAAACTCCTAGCCTGAAAGAGATAACTACGTACTCCATAGCAATTTCGGGCTCTCCACCGAATCTTCTTCTTGCTCTACAATTGGGTCGATGGTCCATGTACACCGCCAGAAGGGCGCCATCCGCTCTCGTCATCACCGGCTGGCCGCAAAAAGGTCATATCCAGCGTTATCTCAATTTCCTGTATGGGAAAGGAAGACAATGACTTTCTGAGAAAGAGATTTACACACGAATTGTCAGGTGTTGTAGGGTTCACCTGTTAACTTTTCATGGGTGGAAGATCCGTCGGATGCGTTTCCACCCGCGTTTCTCGAGGTCCCTGAACAGTGATGAAGATCTGATTGTTCGATTGTATTTGGGGAGGGTGAGTCTACTCGCTGTATCAATGTCAAGTCCTGTTGTCTGTATGATGGCATTTCTCTCTCGTTTGTAGTACGTGGAAGGTACTTCAGCCTTATTTCGGGGTATGGCCTCTAGTTGCGTTCTTAAAGTGTCATTTCGCGCCTTCAAGGCCAGTGACAGGAAAAGCGTGGCACTGACCAAGGATAATCGACTTGCGTATCTGTCTACTCCACGCCGTTGACAATCGCATCACGAGGTCTTCATCATAGCTTCGAGCATCATGTATGACACCTGAAACAGCAGCTAGCTGACTTGCTTCCTTATTGGGAAATGGAAGAGAAGATGGTTTCGAGAAGAGTGAGTCATACTTGCTCTTCTGGGGTTGTGGAGTCTCTGATTCTGTTCCATCTCATTGCTAAGGAGACACATGCTGCCATGCTATATGCCAATAGGCTGAACGCCTGGCTGATGAATAGGGTTGCTGGCAGGAAGTGGGCCTTGACACCGCTACCCGGGCACAATTCCTGGGTATCAGTGCTGAAGTGGATGTAGATCAGTTCATGTTCCCCTCAATGATCCGTGAGAGGCGAGAGTTAAAGCGACTTCATTTCAAGGCGTTTTGGCCAAGTTCCTCCTAGGCTGGTCTCACTGTGGTATAGCAGACACGATTAGGCGTTCTATCACAAATGCCAGGCGAGGGCCTATGGACGTATTCACAAGACTTATGTTCTTGAGAAGCTAAACTGCCGGTAAAGAGCTCATGGAAATGACTAGATAGTGGCACGAGCCACAACCCAGCGACGAATGTATTGCAGGTGCCGGGGTCCCGATCACCACTTGCAGGCGGGATCTGCAAGACATACAGTAAGGGCATAGTTGCGATCCATAACGGAGTAGAAACTGTCTTTATGAGTGAGTATTGCAATATCATTATTAGGATTGACATGAAACAAGCTGATGATTAGCTCTTCAGACTTCAGTCACTCAGCTAGTCAGGTTAGCCAAGTGGTTCGAGAGAACGGATAAGAGAATACACTTCGACCCAAACCTCGCCTTATATTTCTGCATGAGAACCAGATTGACGGGACTTGTGGTAGTTTTGACGACCGCCTGCTAATAGCATTGTGACGGGGATTCCCCGACTTCCGCGCAGCAAAGCAATGGTGCCTTATTCACGTTAGACTTCCGCCGAACAAAAGTATGTTCAGTCGGTCAGTCAGGCCCATTTGTGGACTAATGCTCTTAGATGCTAATGTGGATGTAGACAGAGTTAGGAAAAGAGTCAGCTGCTTGAGGGGAAAACTCTGAAGGGTTGTTCGTGTAGGCCTTCGGCGGCCAGGCAAACTAATAAGCTACAAGGCAAAAAAGTAATCATACAGAGTCACAGATTATGAGCTTGCTTATGCAAGATGCACGAGAGCAGTATCTAGGAGATGAGAATGACCATAGAGTAAAAATGGCAGAAGTCTGTGCTGCCAATAGAGAATCGAATCCGATCTGTCTGTGCTTTCCTGCATCCGCTCTGCTTCCGCGGGTGGCCATCTTCCAGTGGAAGGAGCACGGGCAGGTCGCAGTGACAGACACACAGACAGGCAAGGGCCACCATCTTGAACTAACCAGAAACGAGTAAAAGGGCCTCTGAGTGGATCTTGGAATGAAATTGGGATCAATGGAACTTACCTGCGGGCCGGCCCTACTCACTGTTCCAGAATTGGGAAGGTCACCGTCTGTGTAACTACTGACTATGGGATCCAGTATGGCTTCATGAGTGTACAGCGTGTAATTGCCTCCAATCCAGCAATAACTCACAGACGGATTGATTCCCGAAATGAAGCAGGTGAAGCGAGCAATGAGCTCGACGGATCAGTAGCTGAATGAGGGCCAACGAGCAACAGCTCAAGGGTACTTTTGACACGGACTTGACCTTCTACCCAAATCCTTGGGAAACAGGAACCGAGGGAGCTCGAACAGGGCTAGTATGATAGTATCAATAATATTCATTTCCTCAAGGTCCGGGAGGACGTCACACTGCTTGTCGAACGATTGGTCCTGCCGTTCTGAAATGAGGGAATCATGATACTGTCTTGTATGACAGTCTGTTCATCTGATCAGTGCCTCGTCCCAGGATTCCTTTCCAACCTTGGCATAGATCCAGTCTAGAACGGTATGGTAACGTATGATCGCTGGACCAGATTGATCGTGATTCATCATCCCGGCGTACGGAGTATACAACCAGGTATCCACATACTTATGCTTCCAAAGTAGCCGATCATGGGAGCGGTGGACAATTCAAACGATGGCCGGTTAGGAAATGATGACCGCACAGACAGTCAACTGTCTTTGGGCATCATCCGAGATTCAGGGCCGATGGGCCCAAGACGGCAATATCTTCTGAACTCGTTTGATGGCCTCCGACGTATCAATGAGTCTCCTTCAGCTTGAGTCAAAAGAACGACGATTTAGGGTGATTTGAGGAACCTATGAAAAGTTCACCATAACAGACGGTCCATGAATGGTTCGAGAATCGGAGACGAGAGTGGGGTGGATGATCCTCCGCTGTTTTCGCTATACACGGTAATTTAATGTTGATAGGCTATCATAAGCAAGAACTAAGAAGCATTGACCCCGCTCAAAGGTAAACAATCCATGTTATGACTAGGTAGGCAGTTCAGATGAGAGGCACTCAGCGAGTGTACATGGGAGCTGGGTACATGTATGGCTTCTGAGATATAGACAACTCTCCATCATGCCTTGTCTTCTACTGTAGTAAGGGCCGAATTGTAGAGAGGTACATCATGTACTCTGACAGACATGTACTGTTTGGTCATTTGGTGGGGCAATGATCAGTCAGGTAGTACTCCGTACTGATACGTTACCATTTTCTAGGTTCTCAACGATGGTCCTAAGATACCTCGATCTTGGTACAGACGTTGCGAACCATAGGTACCCAGCAGTCTATTATTACAACAGCAGATAACCTAATAAGTATCATTTATTACCCGTCTTATATGATATCAGATAAACATGAGCAAAAGCAAAAGCACGTTCTTTAAAACTAGGACGTATTGGGAGTCCTCTATCTCAAGACGGACTAGTCGCAAGGAACTGATTATTCATCCCATCGCGATGCCGGATTTTCCCCCTGCCATCTGCACGTCTGCCCAATTGTGCGCGAAGCATCCAATGGCCGAAGCTCGTTAAACTCGGGAAGGGTCAGAAATCGCCTTGCTTGTCTTAGACTTTTCCCGCTGACCGCCGGATCTCTCTAGTGCTTGGTTCCTATGGGATTACGGAGGAGGATCACAGGAGGAAGTATTGAACTCCGTAGTCAGTTAGGTAGAAGTGGGATCTGTTCAGCAGTACGGAGTAGTGGTTTGATGGCCCCCGTAACTCATGTTCTTATTCGATATTTGTTTTTTAGATGTTTTGCTTGCCTTGCTTATGTCTGAAGTTTTTATGATAATACTACTACTATCTTAGTCTATTTGGGTCTATTCATCTGGTCGCAATCTACAATCACCATCGGGTTACTCATCGTCTCAGCTCAAGGACCAGGGACGATATATGGCCTTCTCCCCTCCCTCGTCACTTGCCCTCGTCCCATCATACAACATCCATTAGCCTCAAAGTCTCGTCTCGAAAGAGGTTCTTCTTGTGATCACAAGAGACCTCTTATCCTCATCGTTCTTCTTCTTCATCTTCATCTTCTCCTTCTCCCTCTATATCTTCAGACGATTTCCCTTTACTTCCTTTTCTATACATACGCCTTTTTCAGATCATCACGAGTTCTCTTCGGCTACCCTATTTACCTTCTTCTTGTCGTCATCGGTTACACTTGATCCTCTTGTCGACCTTTCTGTTCCTTCTCTTCGTCCTCTCATCTGCCACCAAAGCCCCGCAGCTCGACTTGTTTTATTTTCCGTACATCCAGTTTACACACCGCCTCTTGATTGCCCTCAATCTACGATTGCTATCACTGCTCTGACGACCTTTTGCATATACTTTCTTTTCAGAATTTGAGCATACGCACAGTTATCTGCAGTCATGGCGAGATATTCACAACCACCTTTTGACTTTTACCACCAGTCCACATCAAGCATGGGGACGAAACCCTCATATCCGGAAGAGGACGAGATGAGCGTATTAGATGACAAGATCCTGGACTCTACTTCCCCCGAACTGTCTACCATTCCCGACCACCGACGTTCTTCATATGACCATGCGCCAGATGCGTATTCGCATCGGGATTCAGTCTGGCCGGATTTTTCGCAACCAGTCTCCAACGGCCAGCCACGCCACAATACTCAAGTCGGCCATGGTCTTTATGATCCCAACCCCAATCCTTTCATGCGCGTCGATGGTGTTCACCCTGCCCCGGCCTATGGTCAACAGACATCCTGGTCCTTGTCCAGGGATTCCGGCTCATGTACTCCGACTGCCATGTACGAGCACTTCCACCCCGATCTGGAGAACAATTCCTCTGCCCCCTTCTCAGGCGGCGCCGTGGGGCCAGTGAGCGCCATCAACATTGCGTCCATGTCGTATCGACCAGGCATGGCTTTTGCGCCTCCGGGTGCTATTGCTATGTCCCCACAGTCCAGTCAGGGCTGGATGCCTGCATCGACGGATATGCCTGATGCCATGTCGCGCCCCACAAAGAGCCCGACCTATCGCAACAGCTCGCCGTTGAGTGTTCGGCGCGATGGCATCCGGAAGAAGAACGCCCGCTTCGAGATCCCTGCTGAGCGAACATTGAGCAATATCGACCAGCTGATCAATCAATCGACGAACGAGGAAGAGATCAAGGAACTAAAGCAACAGAAGCGTCTGCTCCGAAACCGCCAAGCTGCGTAAGTACTCTCGAAGTCTCACTGAACATGACCCCTTCCTGCTTTGTTTTATTTCGTTCTACTAACACCGCATGGTATTCTAGATTGGATTCGCGTCAGCGGAAAAAGCTCCACACCGAAAAACTCGAGGAGGAGAAGAAACATTTCACTCAGGTTATCAGTGACCTTGAAGAAGCATTGCAAAACATGAAGTTGCGTGAGGCTGAGCTCCTTCGTGAAAAGAGCGAGTGGATGGCAGCCCAGCAGCAGATCAACCAGTACATCGAAGGCTTGCACATGGATAAAGATGAGATAATTCGTGTGCACACTCTGGAGACGGCTGAGCTTCGAAAGAAAAACAATATCCTCAAAGAGACCGTGGAGAGGCTCGAGAGACAGATGAGATCATCGGCTACCACTAATCTCAACACCGACTTCTCTGACTTTGAGAATTTGACCATGGACAATGCGCCTTGGGAAGACTATACCATGTCCAACGGTCTTCCTCTCGAGGCGGAGTCGACTCCTGCCACCTCCACAATGCAGTCATCGGCAATGGTGATGTCCACGAACGATAGGGTTACCGAAAAGAGTACAACAACCAGTGACTACCCTTTCAGCTGGAATGCGTTCTACATGTGTCTGCTCTTTGGCGCTTTCCTCGCTTCCAACGGCCCATCGCTCTCCGCTCGTTCTATTCCACAATTGTCGGAGGAGTACCGAGCTGAGTCTGCCAACGTCCTGAGGGCTGTTCTCGCTGCCTCTCCACCAGAGCTCGCACAGGCGAACACTCAACAAGCAGTCGCCTCCTCGTCCGCGGCTTCAATGCCAACGACGATCAGCGGAGCGCAGATGGCTCAAATGACTACTGGTACTGGTCACTCCTCCAACCTTGACGAGCTTCACAGCACCCTCGCGATGCCTACCAAGGAGCAGGAGCAAGAGCAGGTCTTCTCCCTCAATGCTGAACAGTACAATGCCTTGACCACATTCGACGAGACCCATGTCGACTACAAGTCTCAGCCCTCTAATCTGCAGCAGGCTTTGGCCGCGATGCGGAACAATGCTGCTACAAATAAGCTGCCGGCCAAGGCTACATCCGACGTGTACACCAGATCTTTGATGTGGGATCGCGTTCCCGAGAAGGTGATTCGCGATTTTCAACGCATGGTTCAGGAATATGGCGCTTCCCCCATTAAAGAGGAGCAGTCCGGCTTCGGTCAGACCTGAATAGTATAACCGACAGATTGTTCGTCACAGCGTACTTTAGTCTCGCGTCTCGTTTTTCAGCAGCATTTCAGCCAAAGTCACCTTATCCAGCTTGCCTGCCCTTCACCAAGCAATTTGCACAAAGATTTCGTTCTACCGCTTCTCTTCTCGCCTTTATCAACGATTTCTTCTTCAGACAAACATCCTTATGCTGTCGAGCTATGCGACTCTCTTTTGGCCAGATTTAGCCAGATTTTAGCCGTATGCATGCATAGACAGCACCATCAACTCTTCTTCTACTGGATATACTCTACAAACTAGCCACTATTCGACTTGGTCTGACGATTTAGCGATTTTTTTCGGTTCTCGATGTTTTTTTCTGGTTTCGTCGGCGTACATCTGGTTCTCTTTTGTCATGCATCGGGCCTGGGAATGGCTTTTTACGAGCATTCAAGACACTCGCATCTGTACTTTTCTGAGCTTTTTGGTCCCTGTTACCCTCAGGGTTTGGCATGTTAGGTTTGGGTGGGCCTCACGGTTTTGCAAACAGAACACATGGCACAACAGGACAGAGCTTGTTTGTCGAGCGATCGACAAGAACCTTCCATTCTTATTTTGTATTCGGGCTTCCGTTTCTGCGTTCTTCATTTTGCGTGGGATTATATTGCATCTGATTGTGGACGTGGCTGAGCGAGGGCGGCCATCCTGTTACGACTGTTATGATACGATGTATATGACTGAAACGAGTGTTACTCTTGGTTGTCATCTTTGATGTTATTGTTATTGTTTTCCTTGTTTTTATCTGGACAGCCGGGCTGCCATTGCAGGTGGTCATTTGAGCGTTTTCTCTGCCTTTCTGCTGGAGGCACCTTTCCAACTGAAAGTGGCCTGATTTTCTCTGCCATATACTCTCATGATCCGGTCATACATGGAAGATTGCATGATCGAAGTTCATGCACTTCTTGTCTCTTGGGCTCGTCGTTCGTGCCTGGCCACTCTTTCTGACGATTTTACTTTGTTGAACATGAAATTATACGATGTCATGCTACTACGATGTCATGTTATAGTATATATTAATGTTACGGGCAAATGCCTCGAATGTCTGTCATGAAACGACTTGATGATATGAAAGCTTGACATATGCTACATCTGATCGTAGACATCTAATCCCTCAGTGACGTAGCAACACAGTTGAGTATCATCCCTTTATCGTCGTATATGCCAGCTCGAGATATGGACAGATCCTCGGCTTGCTCATCCTTCGCTTCTACTCAAATTAAAAATAGCAAGTCACGTAGACTACCAGGCTACCAGGCTACCACATAAACCCAAGGTACAACACGAGCGACTCACCAGTATGTACCTAGCCAGCATCAGAAAACCAATCTCTGTAGCTTCCAATCAAAGCCCCCAGAGCCACAGCTGATGTGAATAGTGATTACTAGAGACGGAGTAGACTACAGAGTAGATAGTCTAATGTACGGTCGTGAAAACAAAGTACATGTGCAGCGATCGGGCAAAGATGAGGCTGCATTGGGCCATTGTATTCATGCATCGTCTACTGGAGGGCCATAAATCATGTTTTGTTCGTAATACCAAGTATGCATGTACAAGAATAATGGCGGTATGTGGGTTATGCAAATGTCTCGTTAGGCAGCCCCTATACATGGATACCTTTACCAAGATGACACTGAAGTAAATAATCCCAAGGCAACCGACGAACAAAGATGAGAGGGCATGTTATGATTTCTGCCGGCCAAAGCCTGCAAGGGGGTATCATTCGGCGGGTGTTGGCCCGTTGGGTTTGTCCGTGCCGATCAAGTCGTGCTCGTTCATTTGGGGTTGTATTTCTCTTTCCATATCCTGTCATGAGAAGCATGTGGGTGTCAGCTGTCGGCCTGATGATCGATGGGGTCTAGATGGTTGACTGGAGTTGGTGTGGGCGACGTTGTGGTTGGCTGCGATTGTGACGGCGGCTCGCATGGCGCAGCTTGCCAAAGACACCACGAGAGCCTATCGCTCCAACCAAAACCCCAACCTCTGGGACATCATGAAGTCGCAGGTTTTGGCTAAAGAAAATTGACTTCGTCACGCTTGGTGATAGCGATCCAATGGGATAGTAGGTAACGGGAGTGAGGTGCGAGGTGCCAAACGCCAGAAAAGGGGCTTTGAAGATAATTGGCAATAGATAATAACACGTACCAGGAGTTTCCGACTATTTTGTTCCCTTTTTCTTCGGCCAGGCGATAATATTTGGCGGCCTTGAACTAAGCGTCGAGCAGGTCAGCAGAGCCTTAACGAGAGGCCAAAAGTACATTCACTCGGGTGATAACTTCAAGCTTCAGAAGAAAGCATGAATGCCCGAGGACGACAACAAAAAATGAGCTAGAGGTTCAAGGCTCTCCCAGACGAGCGGACGGGAGTCCAATAATGACGTACCTTGTCCTTCTTGCCCCCAAAGCCTTCCAGATAGCACCATGCGACTTCGTTCATCGCATCGGTATCACCCAGATTGGCTGCCGTCTCAAAATACTGCCGGGCAGCTACCGGGTCTTTTTTGACGCCCCATCCATTACGATAGCAATTTCCCAGCTCGAAAATGGCCAGTACCAGCTCTCCTTTGGCAGCGCCTCCCTTCTTCATACCTGCTTGGAGCGCTTGAGACTCTATTGATGCGGAATTCGCTGCTGCGGCTGAGAGATATGTCACGGCCTTGTCAGGATCGGGAGTGCATCCCCAGCCATGCCTGGGGTAACGACTCAAAGTTAGACACTCCTCTGAATCACGTAGACCTTTTGTAAACCTCCATACAAAGGAAGGCATGTGAAAGCGATGTGGACAAGAGGGGTAGGATAGTCGAGCTCGTACCTCAGCGCAAGTCCATAGAGCACTTGACTCAAAGCGTTGTTCGCACCGTCCGGATCTGCCAGTTGACGGAACATATCTGTCGACCTTTCAAGCTCTGTTATGACGAGATCATTAGTATGGATCCAAGTGATGTGCTAGAACCAGGAACTTGCCGCCAGCCTCGTGAAGACGAATCGCCTCTTGAATGTTGACCTAAGCCCACCATTAGATACTGGCTGATGCACTAAATGGGTTCCAACCAAGCACAGAAACTTACATCGCCTTGTGGATCATTGATCCGAGTATGACTGGAACTCCTTGACCGCGCTCCTCCGGCGTCATTTGTCTCCAGGGTATTCGGCGAAGAGCGACGCGATACTGCTGGCGATCCAGACAGCGGGCTCTGTTGCGCCAGAATCGTCGCGCGCTTCTCCCACTGTGCTTCCTTCTCTTGCTCGTCGACCTTATCGTCCAAAATCTGCGGAAGATCCGACGGGATATTGACTGAGGTCGAGCTAGCATTTCGCGAGCCCCGATCGCGATGCAGTAATTGCGATAGCCGGTGTTCCCCACGCGGTCGAGTCGGCGAAGCTGGCTCTGAGGAGTCAGACGGGGATCTCGAGCGGCTGAATATGTTCAATGATCTTCGATGCGTCGAGGAAGATGGTCGCGATGGTTCTAGGAGATCCGATTGAGCGTGGTCGCGGCGCTGGTCTCTGACGTCACCGTCATGGCTCGGCGGGTTGATAACCTCATGGGAAAGTGTATCGGATCGAATGAATTTAATCTCGGGAACAGCGTTCGAGGATACATTCGTCGGATACTGACTCCCTGAGTCGTTGATCTTGTCCTTCTTGTGAAGGATATCGCGCAGAGGCATCTTGCGGCGGGCTTACGGCGGAGAGGTGTTTTGCGGGGTGGATACCCGGCAATTTACCGAGGGGTCGTTGTGTGTCTGTCGGACGAAGAGATGAAGAGAGCAGAGGTCTCTCTGAAAATAGGGTATATTGGGAATTGTCGAGCTTCATATATCCTCAAGGCAAAATATATTCCAGCCTTGCGTTCTGTAAGCACGAGGCTGGGACGCGGCTGTGTTAGATGTGTTTTGTTTTAAATATCATCACGGATCCCTGGGATAAATTATACAGGTGTGCCTGGGTCGTTCCGTGGTTGGTAGTGTCGGTTGTCTTGGCTCCTGGACCTATGTTTGGCTTCATCATTCATGACATAATATTATGTTTTATGTTCTTTGCATTCGCTTCGTTCTTCAATCGCGACCGTCCGAATTTATGGCTGGACTGTTTTGTTTGTCTTGCGTGCATGACGATTCTCCGTTGGCTGAGACCTTTGACAAGGTTGGAGAGCGTACGCGGAAGCAGAACAAGGGACGAGACATATCTACCGATAATTGGAAGTCTCTTCTTAGAGGAAGCGCATAATTATCACTGTAAGCGATATGGACTACAGAACATTGCAGTGTGCAAATCATCAGCCGGGACTCCTGGAAGATAGTACATCTCAGGGGGCGGCTATCTGGGAGACCCAGGGATTCGGGCATCATGGACTACGCATCAGGGGTTTCATTATCTGAATGTCGGATGCACCGAGTGTTCAGTGACAAGACGGAAATGGAAACGCTTTAGATGGCCGGGGCCGCGCGCGAATATGGCAAAAACTGGTATTGATATGTCTAATCGAGCACAAAAGTAAAATGGTCAATGATTTTATACATGATGCTGATAACGAGGCTATTCATGTAGAGTCCATTTACTGGGTCTTGGCAGACATGATGCCTGGTATATGGTAAGCTTGCGATGGACCAGATAGTTTCGGGGGAATGAGACTTACGCTCGACATCAGCAACGCTCTGCTGAAGGATCTGCTGGAGGACCCTGGGGTTCTCAAGCTCCTTCTGGATCTTGCTAATGACAGACTCGGCAAGCTCACGCTGCTGGCGCTGCTTGACCTGGCTCTCGTAGCGAACCCACGAGTCAAGGACGGACTTGGCCTCAGCGGCCAGAGCGGTGCGCTGCTCGAGCTCATAAGCCTGAGCCTCAAGTTGGGCGGTTTCCTTCAACAAGGTATCAGCACAAATCATTCCGGTTAGATATTGATTCATAAGGCCGAATTTACCCGAGAAACAGCGAAGAGCTGCTTGGTGATATCAACAACGCTGGACAGCTCCTTGACGTTGTCCATACGGGCCTTGACAGCGTTGGTGTGGTCGGCACGGGCAGCATTCAGGATGTCCTTGTGCTTCTGAACCTGACCCTGAGCCCACTCACTGTAGACAGGACCACCGTACTTGGCAACGGCAGTGAAGACACTGAGCAGACAGAAGGCGGCAACGGTTTCCTCGTTCATAACGTAGAGCTCATTGCTGATGGCGGCGATGGAAAGACCGGCGGCGGCGGACAGAATGGCGGTCTTAGATACGAGGGTGTTGCCGGGAAGAGAGTCGATGATCGACTGAGCCTTCTTCTTGGGGTCTTCGGCAGGGACGTTGGAGGCCGAACGAGAGGCAGTCAGGTTGGCAGCGACACTGCGCACGGGAAGGGTCGGCCGGAGCCGGGTAGCACCTAGCTGGGGTTAGCGACTGTAATGAAATGTTTCATGGCCTGGTAAAAAATCATGTGCGGCATACCAATGGCGCTCTTAGCCAGACGCGAAGCCATTGTGACGATGAGAAGTCCTTGAAAGATGTGATGGATGAACGGAACTGACGAGAATGAGGTCGGAATGGCGCTTTGGGCGGGCGGAAGACGCTAGCCATATTGGGATTGGTGCGGCTGACGGAAAAACTGGTAGCCGAGGAATTATCAAAAAATTAATGGTACAAGGAAGAAGAGGATTGATTGTAGGAGCACGATTCGAACTCAAATACTATTATTCAGGTTTTTGCGGACAAGATGCCACTACCTACGGATGGAGCTACAAGCTCCAAGAAGCGAAAGAACGTCAAAGAAGGTGGAGTTCCCTCGTCCAAGCGCCGTGCAGTCGCTGAGACTCAAAGCGATGGAGAGATGGCCAAGATCCAAGAGCTGGAAGACCAGATTTCTGAGTCGCGAAAGTACTACAACAACATTGTAACACTAATCTCGATGCTCAATGCGGACTGGAATGGGGGAAAGCCTAATTTGGCCGTGGCGGTGTCACTCTGTCGGGTCTTCAGCAGATTGATTGCCGTGGGCAATCTGACCGAAACCAGTCGCGCAGCAGAGAACGAGAAGATCATCGTTGCTTGGTTGAAGGAACGTTGTCGGGAATATCAAAAGGCACTGGTCTCAATCCTTCGTGCAGCAGATCCTTCCTCTCAGGTTTGTCATCCACGCCTCCTACACTCAGTTGGCAGTTTCTGATGGGCGTGGTAGGTTACTGCCTTGACTCTATGCATGCGCCTTATCAACGAACGTGCGACACATCTGCCGGGCGATGATACCCAGGTCTGGCTTTCTGGTCTCTTCAAGAACGTATTCGAGGCTGTTGTCGAAGCCAAGAACGGGCAGGCGTTGAGGTTGGAGTTTCTGGATCAATTCGCAAAGACATACGAGGATGTGAGATACTACACCTTCGTGCAAGTCTCGTACGTCACCTATTTCACTTTTGAACGAAACTTGGTTATATGCTAACATGGATATCAGCGACTACGCAGAGACAAAAAGAAGCTCCGAAGTCCTCGACGTCCTAATCTCAATGCTGTCGGAATGCGACAATGTCCCCGGTCCTGAACACAAGTTTGAAAACTTCTACACCAAATCCAGCAAACAAAACAAGAAGCTTCTCTCAGTGAACTCGCACAAGAAACGAGCACAGGATGCCTGGCTGGCTATATTTCAGAACAACCTCTCCCACCCCCAACGCAAGACCCTGCTGCGCAACATGGTCCACACCATAGAGCCATGTTTCAACCGTCCCGAACTGCTCATGGACTTCCTGACAGATTCATACAACGTCGGCGGCGCCACATCCCTCCTCGCCCTCTCAGGCCTCTTCCACCTGATCCAGGAGAAGAACCTAGACTATCCCCAATTCTACCACAAACTATATTCCCTCCTCGACGCCGATCTCCTGCACTCGAAACACCGCTCTCGCTTCTTCCGGCTGATGAACACCTTCCTCTCCTCCACTCACCTCCCCGCTGCGCTTATCGCCAGCTTTATCAAGCGTCTTTCTCGTCTCGCGCTTAATGCACCTCCCACCGCTATCGTCGTAATCGTTCCCTTCATATACAATCTCCTCAAGAACCATCCGACGTGCACCTTCATGCTCCACCGCGTCGTCCGCGACGAGCAAACGAAGGCCACGCTCGAAGCCCAGGGCATGGATGACCCGTACGATGTGAACGAGGCCGACCCAACCCGCACGAATGCCATTGAGAGCAGTCTATGGGAAATCGAGACGCTCCAGTCTCATTACCACCCCAACGTCGCTGCGATTGCGCGGATTATCTCGGAACAATTCACGAAACAGGCGTACAATCTGGAAGATTTTCTGGACTATACCTACCAAGGCATGCTTCAGGCGGAGCTCGGTACCGAAGACAAGCCGTTCAAGAGAATTCCAGTTGTCGAGTACCATATCCCCAAGCGAATATTCACCGACAGATTACTCGAGGAAGACGGAGGCCAGGATACAGCGCCTGGTAGCTTCATGAGAAACTTGTGGAATTTTGCATGACGGGTCGAAATCACGAAATCTGCATGGCTGTGCAGGTAATTTACTTCCTCTAGCGTATATCATTTGGCGTTATCAAATCCGTTTGATTGTCTATAGACTTCTATGCTAAAAAGCTTTTTCGAAAAGCAATCCATTCTATCTAACGATTGTCATTACTCCGTGCCTTGACTTGGCAGGAGATCGTACCAAAAATCCCGAGCTATACTTCAACTATACCAAATCATCAGTTAACAGTGTGATCTTCTTCGAGCCAACCATGCCAATTTCACCAATCGTCCGTTGAAAAAGCTTCTGTCGCTTCCCAAGGTGAATAGCTAGCGTCCCTATCGTCCCGATTCATCAATCCCTCGACAAAATCGTAGTACAAATTACCGGAGTGAGCCTGCAAAGGCATGAAGGCCCCGTTTGCTGCAGACTGTTGCGACTCCTGCAGTCGGCGGTAGTGATAAGGCCCAATCGTTCCAAGCGCTGGATGCGGAGGGTATTCGATGTCGTTTCCGCACAACAGCTCATTTGCCTCCGCAACAGGGTCTCCAGGATGATAGTCACAAAAGACGTCCAGAGCAAACACCCCACGCTTCAGATCGTCGAACAGAGTGTTGTGGACTAGGACGGGTATCGCTTCTATTTTGGCGCGCATCTTCTCTGTGATGCTTTGGGCTTTTTGACGCCTCCTTCTTTGACGCACGCTCACTTCCTCCTCCATTCGTTCGAGCAGATGCAGAATCTCCTTCTCAGAGGAAGCTACGGCGACCGCGTGTTCCATCCTCGACGTAAGTTGTTGAAGCTCTTGAGAGACAGCGCGAAAGAGCGCATCGACCTTATTCAACGCTTTCGCGATGTGAGAGCAAAGAGTTCGAGCAAGAGGTCTCGGATATACCCGCGCCCAAAATGCCATCCAGTAGGAAAATCCAGTCCGTGATTTGCGCAGGCGGGTCAATTCGAGGGTTATGATGACATTGCGACACAAAGCGAGCGTATGCAAAGCCCCATCGCGCGTCTCTTCCAATGTGACAAGCCGTTCAGAGACGGCCGATGGGGGCCTCTGAGGGCCGAACTCCTGGCTTTCATCCGGTCTGTCTAAAGAGCGATAGAATCGCTGTGACTCATCGATACTCTGTGATGCAGCAGCAAATAATATCGGCTCGGATTCTTGGCGAGTAGTCCGCAGACGTTGATCATTATGCCCGAGGCCGACGATTAGATCACTTTGCAGATCGGTTTGTGACATTCCAGTGCCGGAAGCTGTGTCATGCCACAAAGTGTTTGAAGGCTAGAAGGACATAGAATAGAGTCCGATGCTAAAGATGTGAAAATGAGGGCCAAAACGAAGAATTATAGAACGAGTGTGTCTAAACGAATGACTGTGACCAACTATACCAGGGAAAAGAGATGAAAAGTACGATATGAGAGAAAAATGTCGGAACGAGCGTATATGGGCGAAGAAGAGTGGTTGATGAAGCAAAGTTCCATGAAGAACGAAGATCTAAGGTACTTGTGACATCCTGCCTTGGATGGGAGTATGAATCTCAAGTGTGGAAGGAACATGGTAGGGTTCAGTTGATGCAGGTGAAGTTCAAGCAATTGCAACTGGGATGGAGGATAGATCGATGCATCCGGACCTCTTTCATTACAGTAAGCTCAAGCTTGCATCATTACATATCCAGTCTAGCGTAGCGTGTCCCTCTCCTCGGGTTGTATTATTTTCCTGACTATGGGTTTGTCTTTCCACCACATTGATATTGTTTCCGGTTTCGGTAACCGTCGAGCATGTCACCGTTACCTTGTCATAGTACCTAAGTGCCTCCACACCGCGTTGTAAGAATCGATCATAGTCTTAGAAGCAAGATAAGAGACCTTGAGAGCAGGTATAAGCGCCGTCGAGAAGAGTAACACTGGCGATATTTGCCTTGGCACCTAAGATCAAGTACTGTAAGGAAACCGGGGCTTACAAACCATATCATCTTTTCCAAGGATGATCACAACGGGATCAGGACATCAGGTAGAACAAGCTGTGACTTGTAGATTCAAGCTTTGACAGTGGCTATTAATGCCTGCGATTAGGTTAATTACCCTGCGCTCTAGGCTCTAGCCTCTTAGCCTCCAATGCAGGGTCACCGACCCCTTGCAGGTAAACACAACTGACCCGAGAATGTCGATCCCAATCAACGAAGGGGACAAACAGCACGATGATTCAGATATATTCAAGAGATTGTTTATTCAGCATTAGAGTACACAATTGATCGTAGGAGCCGGAAGCTCGTAGTCGGACTCTTTTCCAAGTTGCATGGCTGAGGGGGAGCGGTTTATAGTGAGGTTGCTCTTTTACTGCTTGAGCCACTGAGAGATCATCAAGGTGGACAAACTGGTCGAAAGACATCCCCTCTTTGCTAATGAGTATGCCGCAGGCGAGACTCTCTTTGCAAGCAGAATGTGTTATCGCTTCTTAAGACATCCAAGGCCCGGTGGTTGGAAGAGGTCGAGATAATGGTATAGGGATGCGTGGGGCCAGCACCGATCTTCTCAGACGTACGGAGACTACCCTTAAGGTACCTTATGGTCAGTCAAACCCTTGGAGCCTAACCAAAGGCCTCAGCATGCTCTTGGATGATCGTCTGGATCAAATGCGCATTCAAATATCATTCCGCAAGTTTAGTTGAGAGTGCGTTGTTGAAGCGCATTCCCCAGCGCACCACCTATGTTTATGCACGCCTCTTTGTTGATTGGAATGCGTTCAGAATGCTGGACACGTATGACAAATCTCTCTGGTAGTTTTCTCCATAAATGAAGTGATTCGGCAGGTCGCAATGACCGCGTGTTCATCACTTCGATTCTTCAGTCGTTCTTTCCGCGGGATCCATAGTCGTGAGCTCACGACCTTGCTACCTCGTTCATCAGTGAGATATCATCGCCCGTATAAGGAAGGGAGTCATTGGACTTGAAGTCTGTGTACTCAACGACTCGAAGAGGCTCCAGTCAATCGTGCCTGCCGCTGGTCCTTCAGGTGGCGCCCATATACCACCTACAACCCCGGTCAAGCTGCTGTTCTTGAATACCAGTCCCATCTCCAAAGCTCAGAATTTCACGTACATCTGCATCTTTATGTGCATTAGGCTCCATTCAACTATCTAGCTCTGTTCTTGCTTTAACGTTGGTCCCTCTCCTGCCCGAGCACGATTAATCACTGGCATCTAATTCTGATAGCGTTGCAAATCACGATGTATTGGTCGAGTTCCTGTCTGGCAGCATGGGTCTGCCTGGCTCAGCTGGGTGCCGCTCAGATGTTGGCCTTCACAGCATGGCCAACCCACATCTACCAGGGCAAACCCGCCACGGTGACTTGGGTGGGAGCTCCTGATGTTGTGCGTAAACGCGAATGCCTTTCCCTTCCGTCAGATGATCAATCCTTACTCACATAGCTCTGCTTAGCCTGTCACCATTTATCTGCGCAAAGGTGATGCAACCAACCTCGACCACGTCCAAGTCTTGACTACCGATGCGAAAGGCGGATCGTTCACTTTTGTTCCCGACGAGTCCTTGCCCGATGGTTCAGACTATGCCTTCCAAATCCAGCAAGGCGCCGAGGAGAACTATTCTGGACTGATGACCCTTGGGGACGGCAGCAGGCCGCCGAGGCCCCCGAAGCCTCCAAAGCCCGAAGAAGACGTTAAGCCGCAGAATAGCTCCAAACCCGCGACTCAGGACGACGCCTCATCCCACCACGGCACCAACACCTCACCTAACGACTCGTGGGACACGGAGGTCGCCAAGGGTAACAATGGCCAATTCGCCAGTGCGGAAGATATGTCCAAGGGGTCTAACTCAAACTTCACTAACGGCAAAAGCGCAATGCCGGCTAAGTTAGAAACCAGCGGTGCTACTATTGAAAATGTGTACCTTGGCTGGGTCCTGGCGACAGCAGGCGTCTTGTTTTACGTCGCCGAATAGAGTGAGGTTTGGGTGATCAAATTCGGAGCCAGACATCCTGTCATCATTATTCGCCAATGATTGAACACATTGGCTACAGAAGAATGCTTCTGCTCTGGTTCGTTGTACATAGTCCCCATTGTATCAAAAAGTCCTGTGACATCGGAGAGTGCAGTTTCCTCAACCAACCGAGCCATGATTGTTGTCGAATTCTGTTGTACCCTTCAGGGCAGCTCAAGCATCGAACAATTGTTGGACTGGCCCTTCGAGCCTCATCCACAGTATTCGTCCCTGCTTTGACTGCAAAGATGAAATTGGCGATGATATGGATCATTGATGATGGCACGAGCACTTCAAGTTAATGATAATGTTTCACAATCGATGTGGGCTGTTGGACAGGGAGCTGTTAGTGCCCGTTGTTAGCGGCTAGCTCTCGTCCACGGACGTGCTGTTCCTGACCAGTTCCCACTGCTCATTCGTACCTGACCCAGATTATAAAACCTCATCATTCATTAACTTCTGATGATAATGATCGCTACTGCTGTTTCATGACAGCAGTGCCCTTCATTTATATATCTCTTTGAAACTTCAATTTCGACCTGTATACCATTCGTTTACCCTCATTGAGCTGTATCCAATTCTGCTCTTTAATTACTCTCTACTGTGCGCAGTTTGTGACAGTAAGTTCGTAACTCTCAGCTGCTAGTTTTGGACTATTCCAGCCCAATCTCTATCTATTTGCACTGCAACTATGTTATGTGTCTCGGCGATGACAAAGCATAGAACTGATGAAGTCAATAGTTCAGCTGCAGCTCTTTTGCACCCTAGCCTTGATCTCCACAAGGGTATGTCTCCTCTTTGTCTTTTAATCTTGTTCCAGTCGTCCCCATCCTCAGTTCCCATGCATTCCGGGGCTTCGGAATCGCCCACCTGCACCCCCTTCGCTTCGCAACTTCCTTGAGCATTGGGGATAGCCTCGGCTTGGCAGGCGATTGCCATCAACGTCGCCTATCTGTGCCCCTGCTGTTACTGCTGAAGGTCGGATCGCTACCGGTTCGAGCTTGCCATTCCTGGATAACACCTCGCCTGCATTCCATTCCCCGCCAACCCCCTTCATGGCCCGGCTTCTGCGGCCAAAGAAGAATGCTGCAAGGGCAGAAAGTGACAATGCTGACCCGGAGACGCTTGCGTCATCTGCGTTAGATTCTCCGAGACCCCCTCGTGTCAGCCTACCTCATGTGGAAACCCAGTTGAATATGCATCAGTACAATGGTTTGTTCGATGTCAGCTCATCGGAATCCCTGAAGGCAACTACAGCCGTAGAAACTTCTCCAGGTAGGTCGTTTCATCTCATATCAACGTGGTGATAAATGAAACTAGTCGCTCACGTCGAATGTTGAATGCTGATTTGACTTGCGCATGTTGTTAGATACCACATCCACGTCCCCACCTACTTCCAATCCTACGAACGGCGATGTTCCTACCACCGAATGGTCCTCGGCCGTCGGCCATGCGACGACGGGCAAATCTGGCCGTGTCATACATAATCTTCAAGAAGAAATCGCACGTTTGACTCGCGAATGCAGTGTGTATCGTTCACGGGCGGAAGAAACTCAGCGGATGAACGATGCTTTTAAGATGCAGGTACAGAACATGACCGAGCGCCTTCGGAATCTTGAGCAGGCCAACGAAACGAATCTACATTCGATCTCGCGCAAGGACAAGAAAATTGAGGAGTTACGGGCTGAAATACAGAGCGAGAAAGAAAGACGACGTCGAGCAGAGGGAGAGACCGATAAGTTCCAGCGCCTGATGAATGAGGCTCGTGATGAATTCAATCGAAAATGCGCGGAGTTACAGGAGATTGCCAATCATGCTCGGACACAGTACGATGTGCTCGCGAAAGCCGGACAACGTGAACGCGCAGATCAGCAGAAGAAACTCAAAGCGATACGGGATGATTTCCTCTCTTTGAAAGCAGAACATGAAAAAAGGGACGTACAGCTGGAACGCCTGGATGCAGTCATGGCACAGAAAAATCGTGAGATCGAGATAGCTAGAGAGAGGTTCGACCAGCTCTTCGCGGACTACGAAGCATACAAAAAGGCTCACGACGAGGAGGTGCGGGCCTTGATCGAGAGGAGCTATCAAGGTGCAGCCAACATTGATAGTGCTCTCGCCTCACTCAAGGAAACTGAAGGGAAAATGAAATGGGCCATCCAAGTGAAGAACGAGATTAAAGACGCCCGATGAGCCAACGATCCATTTTACGTATAGTCAATCCTGCATAGGAGGCGCCAAGCAAGCGACAGATTCGCTTTCGAGGGATACAGCTTGCTGGGCAAAGACTTCCTCGATTCTCGACTCAGCGAACCTGAGATCGATCCTCTAACTTAGTCCATGCTGTGCCATTCTTCTACCCATATTCCCATCTACGATTCACGCCCATAGCAGGCGCATCCGACCATGATGTCGCTCGTCGATGTTACGAGGGTATGTCCGCATTGTTCTTTATATTGCTCGCAGTGGGCCCTCTGCTCACCCGTTAGATTTGGCTGTCCAGTTGCTTAATGCTTCCTGGAGTTCGGGATTGCTTGATACCCTAGGACATACTCATCTTTCTTCTGCTCGGCGGTCTCTATTAGAGTTCCGTCTTGTTTGCAAATAGACTATGATAAATACAGATACCAGATAAATGCATAGAATCGTCAGCCAAATGTTCCTTGAAGAATGGTGTTCAGGAAGACTACTTCTACTTTATTTCTGGATCGAGCCCAAGGAGGTACTACAATCCACAGCATCCACCGGATATCAATTACTAATTCTACTATATTAGCAAACCTTTCACTTCCTCCTTATGTGTCAAGGGAATGTGAATAGGTTCGCCCTAGGGAGAATGTCCATACCTTGAATGTCCATACCTTGACTGTTTCCTGCATCTATCCGCCTTCTGATGAACTCTACATTCACTTACTCGCTGCATCTAGACTACCTCTTGATTTACTAGTCAGTCGTATTTAACGAATTAACCATTTTATAGGACTACCAATTGTCATTAACCTCTTTTTCTTTCTTATTGGCTTATGATTGGTGACTGAGCTGGAATTGTCTCTCGTTTGGTTTTCATGCAGCGTTGCGTTCGTCTTCCTCCTTCTTTGGGGAAATCAAACACTCCCTTATCTTTCTACGAGCCTCACGATACCTCACTTTACCATCTCTCTTCATCCATCAGACTGACACGGACTCGTTTGCATCTCCTGGGGCACAAACCCTTCTATCTTCTCCCAACTTTGCCCTTCCATTTGCTCCTCTCTCTGAGCTATCAACACTGCTTCTTTCAGCTCACTTGTTCCTCTTTTCCTTCATTATCATCAAGCCTAATCTAGCTTTCTTCCACGTTTCTTCCCCTTGAAACCAATCTCAGCCAGTGCGGGCACGGCTGTTTCCAACGTGTTGATACGATAATGGCAACGAAGCAAAGACTAACGCTCGCATCGATGTGGGCTTTCGAATCTATCGGGGTGAGCTGATGATTGTAGTGACAGGATGCGGATGAGTCCTCTGCTGACCAAAGTACGAACAGGTTAAGGAAATTGACGAAGGAATCAAGTGTGTATCGACCATAGCACGCATGCTTATCATTCAACTGACGCGACAAAATCAGGAACACAATCCCTCAGGTGGACTCCCTCGAATATTTCAAGGCAGACGATGTTGGTTTCCATACCCTTTCATGCCATTGTACCTAACCAAGATCTTCAATAGGTACTTGTGGCCAAAGGTCATATGGAGGATTTCGTCCCAAAGGTTGCAGCTGTGTTTGCCGACTTCATCGAAGAGCAGAAAGACAAAGACCTCCTAGATGTAAGGCTTTCTTTTTTTCTTTGCTAACAGGGCTGTGGAAAGGTCAAGAACTGTTTATACTGATTATCGTTTTGAATCAGATGCCACGAGTGCGTCAACTGGACGTCCCTGCAGTGCTCTCTGACGAGGGGCTCCCCGCCGTGAGCTCACCGGAGAAGCATCAAGGCCCGAGTCTCTTAGCTCTGGACGATGATTCCGACGAGGATATTGTTCCTTACTCAAGAAATCATGCCATCAAGTTCTGGAAATCTCCGAACGGGGGTCTGGGGTGTTTTTCCAGCGACTTTCATGACGTCCTGGCAGGTGTTGCCACAGCCACGGGCACCGAAATTGCAATAGTGGATGAAACACAAGGCATACGAGTTTCCGGGACCAGCGAGGATGTGGAGGATGCTCTGACGAGATTGAGTCAAATCGAGAAACCCTTGGTCAGTAGGCTTGCTGCTCAAAACCCATACTTATCATTGACAACTGACGAGCTCTTACTAGTCCTTCCTTCTCGCTCCCAACGTCACAAACGTCATGATTGTCCCACACAAGGACGATAGCCGCTTCTGCATCCAGAACTACAGTAGCGTGAATCCTGATGCTTCCCGTCGTGTCTTGGATGATCCAAACATGTGTTCCACCATTGACTTTGGTCGAATGTGCGTCACCGTGAGTCTGTCATTCAATAATGATTCTCAGGTGTGGACTATACCTGGTAATCGTCTAAATCCTCGGCCCATCAGCGAGGAAGCTTGGCCATCACGCCTCTGGAATGGTTTTACGTTCCAGGAGCTTGGAAAGGCTGATGAGTTCGCCGATATGGAACGAATCATAGAGAATGACCCGGCAAACCTTCAGACCTTGATCTCTGGCATTGCACGTCCTCATCCTTTCCTTACTCCAGACAAAGCCAAGCAAGTTAACCAGTGGGTTGTGGAGAGAGCTGAGATGCAGCCAACCGAGAATGGACCCGAGCCGGAGCCGGAGCCTGAGCTGGAGTCTGATTTCGAGCCCCAGCCCGAACGTGAGGGCCGCGACGTTCCCCTGCCTAAGTCCAAGCGCGAGACAGCAATTGTCCCTCAAAGCAAAAGACCGCCTGGAATGAAGACGCGAAAGGCCGCAACGACGACCAAGGCTGCAGCGCCATCCGAGCAATCTCAAGCCAAAGAAACCAAGCCTGTGGCCATCGATCTCACAGAGACTACTGCCACACCCCGTAAGCGTTGGACTATGGTGTACACTTCCGGCGCGGGAGATGCAACTCCAGATAACGGTGACGCGCTGGATTCTGAAAGTTCGGATTTGAACGATACGCTCGAGCTTGCTGGCAATTTGCTGGTATTCGCTAAGCCTCAAACTCCGGAGAACAAAGTACGCCTTCCCAATAATTTTGACGCTGGCAAGTATGGTCTCAATCAGTCGCTACGCCAATCTCCTAAAGAAAAGAAGCAAAGTCCAAGCTTCAAGAGAATTATGCCTGTCAAGTCAAAGAGGAATCCAAGCAACCCTAACGATCTTATTGACATCTTTGGGCCCCCCGCCAATAATGCCGTCGTTGGCAATCCATCTCGCATCCCCTTCAATCAGCCTCCATTAATTCCTGACAGCTCGGTCCATGCGTGTACCCCGAACGCCCGAAATACGGGTTTGCAGGAGATGTCTAATGCGAATATCAATCTCGGACTTCCAAGCTGCAGGATGGACGTTCATAGCATTCCTTCTGGATCCGGCAGCACCGAATCCATTTTCGGCCGTGCAGCACCAGACGATGAAAATCTCCCCGAGCAGGAAAATAGATTGTCGTTTCTGAAGAAATGCCTTCGAGAGCAGACAGACAAGGTACCTTATCCCGGCGATCATGGTCGAACGCGTACCTCCAGGCATGAATTCACCAAGCTGCTGGTGAAGGAGAGCCTGGGAAAGCTTGAACCTGCCCGTCAAGACCAAGATAGACAAGGGTCCGATGAAACAAGCACCAGAGAGTTCTATCGTACCATGGGTCACAAGACGGCGAAGCCGACAAACAAAGCCAAGAACAAGTCTGAGATTAAAGCGAAAAGACAAGCCACGCTTGAGGATGCTTGGGGATTCTTCAAAAAGCCTGTGAAGAAACCTTCGGCAGATGTGCAGACTTTGACCTCAATGCCAAAAGCTACCAAGAAGAGCGAGACAGGGACCCTCAATATCGCTGAGGGCAGAAAGAACGAGCTGGCTACCCAGTCAGTAGGAAACAACATGGCTCGAGACGTTGACAATTTATTCGAAGCCTTGAAGCAAACCTTGGAAGCTGCGGAATACTTCCCAGGATCCCTGAACTTGGAAGTCCAGCTGGGACTGATACTGATACCGCTTCTGCCAAAGACTTGCACTGAAGGCTCGATCATCTCGCTGACCGAATGGACGAAGATCTTCCAGTCACAAAGTGGCATTCCCTCTCCGACAACCAAATTCATCAGCAGACTTACGACCTCGGGCATTGATGTTGATTATCTGGTTGATCTGAGGACCTCTGCACCTGAAGGCAAAAGGCGCATTTTTGAGCAGGATTACAGCGACTTCAGCGTGTTCTACGAATTCCATTGTCGCACTCGAACCGGTCATATGCTCGTCATATCTGTGGATGAGCAAGGAAAATTCGACATCAAAAAGCCCACCGCTACGCTTGGTGCTGTCAATTTGCATTTTCCACGCCAAGTCTGGGATGCAAGTGTCGTTCTTAGTGGTACCCCAAACTATGGAGCTGTTGACCGAGAGTTCGAAGAGGCGGCGAAGTACCTCATTGAGCACCTGTGGGTTCAACCAAATACGTCACTTGTCCAGATCTTCACACGGCTACCTCCAGGCGACAAGATCACGATTGAAAAGGTCTACATGAAACGTTGGACGCGCCATCGCTACATCCGTCCTACGCACAGTATCATCACCGCCAAGGCGACCAGTCATATCAGGAGCAATAGTGCTACGACTGCGGAGACTGACCTGAATAGCGATGCCACTGGTAAGAGCCAAGTATCCGTGGACAACGAAGCAGCGGCCATGGAGAATCAAGATATCTTCCTTCAAGTCATGGAAGTCCAAGATCTATGTATTGGATCCAGTTTGTCCGACGATCGGGCGGTGACAGCCTGCTGTGCTTCGCTGCCTGAAATGGCAGGAAACGGCCGCCAATGGTATGAAGCGTCTCTTGTGAGCTCGGCTATCGAAGCCATTCTGAGAGCGAACGTGAACGTCGAAATAGGAGAGCGGACTGACGAATGGCGGAGCTCCGACTTGCTAGGAAGAGATGCCACCCTTCTTCAACACAATGCGGGTGGTCCGAATACGACTCTCAGCCCTGTGGCCAAGGCCATTGGCATTGCTGGTCTCGGAGAGCTTCTGCGTTTGACAAGAACTGTTGTCGAGAAGATGGACGGTGTCGGGTTCTGGAACCACGGTCTGAACCATGATACAGTACAGGCGTCATCTGTCTCCGGTTCCGTTGGCACACTAGATCAGACCGTTCGACTTGAGCCAAGAAGCTTGGAATTCAATGATCTCGAAAGCATCAAGGAATTGGGAAGCGTCATGGTCACTACAATGACTAAGAGGTCTTCTGCCGCGTCTTCTGAGCAGGAAAAGGAGCAACTCGAGCTCAACTATTGGTAATGGATGGGAGGGCATGCAAACGAGTCACAGATGGAGCGCTTAGCAATATTCGTTTTTCTACAGCAGAAAGTGATGCAATTCCTTTTAGAAAAAGTCCAGCGTCTTCCCTCTGATCAAGGTCTATCTCGCTTCTGATCAACCAATGTAACTCATAGAATGCTTGATTGTAGAGAATCCAATAGTCTATTTCTTTGCGAGATAAATCTACCATCAAATAGCACGCATTTCATGTAAAACCAGCACTCGTCCTGACAACGGCATCAGAAAGGGACATCACATGCCTTAGTCCTCCTCATCAGGAGCATCATCAACATTTCGAAGCCACGCCCCCCGAGCGTCAACTGCAGCTTTCCGCACATCTCGTTTCGGATCATCTAAAATCGCACGCAGAGAACGCACTACTTGATTCTTCACTGGTAGAAGCGGGGAGAGTTTACCGGCTTTGGCAACAGCTGGGGCGTCTGTCTTCGGTGTCTGGGCCAACAAGTTCAGACATCTAAGTGCTTCGACACGCAGTCGCGGTCCGTTCACAGCGCCGGCAACAGCAGCCTGCTGGTCCGACCCAGTAGGTGCGGGATTGTATGCGGCTGTCTTCAGAAGCCGGGTGACCAAGCTCTGAACATGGCCGCATTCCTCGATGACGCCGACGCCATTTTCGCGGATGATTACGGCGAGAGTCTCGAGTGTTGCTGCTCGGACGGCCTGTGAGTCTGCGGTTTGCAGATCCAAGCTTTGCAGGAGAAGAGGAAGCAGGGTCGGGAGTTCCGGCATTACCAATGAAGGCGAAATGGTGGAGAGTATTCCCGACAAGGCACTGAGATGTGCTGGCTTTATATGTGCGGGCGTAGACGAGTCATCGCCTGCGACGTTGACCTCGCGAATGCGGTTTGAGATAAGGGGTGTCAATGTCGTGAAGACACGCTGTTTCGCTAGGAGTCTGATGTTGGCACCGTTCTCAGCTGAAAGGACGTCATCGTCCTTCAGGAGGACGGCGAAGCCGCGAGCAGCAGTGGTACTCGTCATCTCATCGGGTGACGAAAGTAGTGACAAAAGAGAGGTCAGTATTTCGGTGGTCGTTGGCGCAAGGCGTAGGATGAGAGCCTTCGAGACCCAAAATATCGTCTTGATTGTTCCCGGAGTCAATCTTTTCTCCTTGGCACCAGCAGAGAACAGGTTGCTCAATATTTCCGTGGCGATGCTAAGTTCGGATTTCGGAAGGAATTTGTTGATAAGCAAAGCAGAATGACGGAGAAAAGCGAGATGGGTTGGTGGCTCGCTCTCTGTCAAGGATCGACTCACAAGGTCCGAAAGAAGAGGTGACAAGTCGCCGCCGGTATACGGGAGGTTTGCATGGTCTGCTGGGAGCCCTGCAAGAAGATATGTTGAGATAATCATCGTACGCTGTTGATCCTCATTTGCTGCTTGCGAAAATGGCACCGGTGTAAAGTCACTCGAGCTAGCAAACAAAGTGTAGACGTTCTGCGCAACTTCATCTTGTTTTTGCTTCGATAGACACCTGACAATGACATTGCAAAGTCTTCCAAGAATATCAATGACAACTGCGTCATTCAAGATCCGGTTCGGAGACCTTCCTGTGGCCGAGTCTGCAACGCCACGGCAGAGACCTATTACGATGTTGTCATAGTAGAGTTCCAGGTTTGGGTCTTTATTCAAATTTCTCTGCTTCATCACATAGAGAATGGTCGTGAGAATTGCGCGGGGATATGCTATGGACCCAGCGCGCTCCTTTTGAAGCAATACGGTCAGTTTGCTGAGTAGACGTCGCACTAATGTCTCGAAAATATCCTTTTCAACACTGATCTGTGCGAGGTTTTCAAGCGTCGTTATATAGTCCGTGTTTGGCCCTTCGTCAGAGTCGGGCAAAGTTGCCACAAAAGCAGGGAATGTTATATCCATGATCAGTCGTGGCTTGTGCTTTGATATTTCAGCCAAAGCTTCGATGGCTTTCTTCTTCAAGTCACCCCGGCCCGCAGATTCCTCTTTTAACAGAATTTCATCCAAGTATTGGACAAACAAGCCGATCTCGTTGTCTTGGAAGTAATCTCTCAGGATTGACAGACGCAGGAAGCCTTCAAGGGCGGTTACTCGGAAGGAGACTTCTTCCTTCGCTGCTCCCATCAACGCTTGACCAAAGATATCGGAGAACTGATCTTTGAATTCGACCAGAGCGTTTTCGGCCGCGGGTTCAGGCTCATGCGAGTTCCATTCCCCAAAAACTGCGATGGCTGAATCGAAAAGAACCCCAAGGGTTTCCAGTAGCGCTCTCTGTTTGGCAAGCCCATCGGCCTCCTGATAAACCGTCAACAAGGGCGCGACAACAGTGCGCACAATTATTGTGAACGAGGCTATAGAAGCAGATGATGTTGATTTCAGGATCTGTTGCGCAGGCTTGGCCTGCTTTTGCTGGGGTTCTTGCAGTTGCTCATTGCATTCTTTCGTGATTGGCCGCAAAAACTGTTCAAGCGGTGACTTTTCTGATATTGCTGCAATACCTTCGGATAACCGCTTAGCAATGCAGTTCAGGGCCTGAAGTGAAAGCTCAGAGAGGAATTCCTCTTGTGCATTAAGGATCTCGAACTTCAATACGTCCCATATTTGAATGGAATATTTAGACACCGTATCCGGATCGTACGATCTAATGCACGCAATTAATGCGTTAAGAGCATCTTTCTAGGGGCTTCTTAGTCTGATCCTAGATAAAGAGGACTTATAAGGTTGTGAAAAGACATACCTTGACATTGGGTGACGTGGAATCCAGTTTATCAAGGAGGGCGGGAATAGCGTAGGGAGCGAAAAGACTAGTTGAGGAAATACAGTCCTGTAAGCGATCCTTCAGGTCCTGCGCAGTAATTCCGTATGGATCGTTTGGAGGAGGTCTGAAGGTAATGGGGAAGTAATTATAAACGGACTCGAAAAGAGTCTTAGGAAGTTAGCTGTCGAACTGGAAATTGGCAGAGACGGATGGCATACCTCAGCGTGGTTTGAGATATCCCATTCCATCATGACCACTTTCAAGATGGAGAAGACAAGCATGAGATTCCGTGGATCTTTCTCTCCGGTCATGAGATCAACAATTCCGACGAGAGATGTATCCCCCATCTTGTGCAGAGCTAGTATAACTCAGTATGGGCAATATCACGGAAGTTCAAATGCTGCAATGCGTACCGGCCCGATGATTCGACATCAACTCATTCAATAGTTGGTATAGCTGAAATCTTTGCGATTGTGACCGAGACTGTAAGTCCTGTAGGCGCTCGAAGATACTAATTTATAGTCAGTTGCTTCTTCGACTGAGCTACTGCATTGAAAAGAACTAAAGGCCGGTCGACGAAAGGCCTATAGGTCAAGGCTCGGCGAAGCACTTACGCCTGTGCTACCTCCTCGGCTAACGCATTGTTGAAGCGATCCAATTTCTGTAGTGTATCCAGTCCAGCGACAGCCCCTCCATCTTCAATGCGGTCACAGAAGAACATTGTGAGCACCTGGATCTGCTGTCTTGATAGATACTTCGGAGGAAGTGCTCTGATAACGGCAGTGAGGTAGGAGACAGCTTTGCCTCGCAGAATAGGATCTTCATCATTGATATATTCACCGAGTGACTGTACAACTTCAATAAGTGTCGTGCTTTTGTTCTCCACATCTAAGAGCACGCATTAGTATCCAAGTATCTCGATCCGGGCCGCGGGAAAATACAGTACCTTGAGCAACCCGCTCAGCAATCTGCTTAGCCTCCGCTTTATCGTGGTCTACGACCAACATAAACGTCTGCAGAGCCGACATTGTGTCAATCAATTGGCATTCGAAACCAGAATGAGGGGCAGACAAAATCCCCTCCTCCGCAATCGGGACATGACGCTTTTTGTGGTTGGCACCGAACGACTACCCTTATCGATAAAGGTCACGTGCTTTGAGCTCCACATCACGTGTGGTCCCTTCCACAAAAGGAAGGCGTGTTGCGTCATGGGCCACTGACTTGAACTCGCAGGCATGCTATGTCTTATCTATCGTGCTACGTCTAAACCGAGACACCATTTCTCGTTAAGATGCGACGGACACTCTTAGTGTTATCTGTCATTGCATTTTGCTTCATCGGCACAGTATTCGCAAATCTGAGTCTGCTTCCGAGGTTCAGTCTGCGCAAGCGTCTCCTACGTCCACTTGTAGACGTTCCTCACTTACGGCACGAACAACGCCTGCAGGACAATTCTGAACTAAGAAATTGGCTTTCCAAGCAACAGCCGATAGTGGATAAGATGGACTCTTCCTCGTCGAGAGGGGACGACAGTGAGAAACCTGTTGTCTCTGATGTTCTTCCCAAGAACCGTGCCATCAATATATTCGCTTCTCTCACGCGGCAGTTTGAGCCTATCGAATCACGCCTTAGCGACTCAACCAAAAATATTACTGTCCTAGCTCCCCGCAATAGTGCTATCCAGAGCTTGCCTCGCAAGCCCTGGGAGAATCCGGAAGACTACGAGAAGTTTGGTGGCGTGAGCGCATATGAAGGACCGGAAGGTGAAGATAGAGCGAAGCGGAATTTACAACGTTTCGTGGAGGCTCATATCATTCCAACAAGTCCGTGGAGGGAGGGTGAAGAGGCTGAGACGCTTGGAGGGGAGAAACTGAAGTGGACCAAGAATGGCGATAAGATATACGTGTGTATTTCTTCACTCATGAGCTTTCCTGCATGTCTACTGACGCTTGGTTAGATTCAACCGGGTAATGTTGAGGTTGACAATATCGCTGAAACGGTGACAAATGGTGAGCTTTGGATTTTGAACGGGGTCATCAACTACCGTTGAAATTTTCTCTCTGAAGTACTGCGCCCTTCGAGCAATTACCAGCAAGACCCTCGATGTACAGCTGGGGGGATAATGAATTACGCATTGAATGACTCTTATATACCATAATCTACGTTCACATGTTTATGCGCAAAAGGCTTGCCCATGTTCAACATTTCGTCCTCTGTTATGAATAATTGCCAGCAAATTAGATAGCCAACACAATGGAATTGGATTGTTGGAGAATTAAAGACACTTTCTGTTCGACTCTCCTCTATATGAGTATAAAACAGTATGAAGGATAACTGTTTCCGTACACCCGACGCCAGTCAGCGAATTTCCTTTGAAGCATAGTTATGTAGGACTCTCTGCTCGATACCGTCCAGAATACTAAAGAACTCCGTAACTTCCAAGTTCTCCGCTTCACTCTGGTACAGTTTGTCTGGATCCTGGCCAGGTTGAAACGGATTGACAGCTGCGCCAGGGTTCATAGTTGCCATTTGTTGAGCCATGTGATTGGCAGCTGAACCATCAAGAGAGTCAGTATGCTTCATTTGAGGTAAAGTAACAGGAAGTATGGTAATTGTAAAAGCAAGATGGAAGTCACTCACCGTTATCGCTGCCGAGGATGAAGCCAAAGACTGACTGAAGGCCGAACAGATTCAAGAAGTACCACGAAAGACTAGACACCCATCTGACATCCAGGTCACGAGTCATGACACCAGATTGGAGCATGGATTTGAATCTGATGGTGAGCGGGAAGGGCAGTTTCACTGTGCCGACTCCGTTAGCGCACAGGCGAGCTCAACTCCGTTGTAAAGGCAACATACGAATAACGAATCCAGAAAAGAACGCATTGATCCAGCTCATGATCAAGGTCTGTGGGATCATCATCATCATATTTCCTTTCATCATCCCCATCATGGCCTCCATGCCCGCAGGATCAGTCATTGGATTCGCAGGTGGCTGACCGCGGCTGGAAGGGTCTTTAAGGAAGGCACCGCTTTTGTATGCAGAGATCAAATAGTTCTTTCGCATCTCGAATCCTTCCCGCGATAGCACTGCGGGAGCATTGTTACGCAAGTTGACTCCTCGCAGAAGGGAGAGGCGCTCTTTAGATTCGGCAAGTGTGGCCGGAGGTTTCGGGGGGGTGTTCATCAGAACTGTCGCATAATGGCGAAGAATACCTGTCAATATCTTCACAGAGCATCAGTATCAACCAGTGTGACAAGACAATGTATTCGGCAAGTCTTACCATGACAATCGTGATGGGAGTCAGAATCCAATAGCTTTTGACAATGTACGTCAGTCCTTCGTCCACGACATATCGACCGGTATACCACTCACAACAGAGCCGGATCCCGTAGGATGGTCTGCTCAACTCCTTGTACAGCCATTGTGAACCGGAGACGCTGTCAAGCAGACGTTTGGCCACCAAGTTCAGAGAGAATGGTGGATTTAAAGAAAGTCGGATGCGGCAGCAGTCCCCGCGAGGTCAGACAAAGCGGTTTCCTAGCGCTGGCTGGCATGCCGCTTTAGCTCAGCTCTCCCGCGAAAGGGCCAGCTCGCCGCAATTCCTCGCTGCCAGATAAACATCACTGCTTGATTTCTCACGCCTGAAATTATAAAGCATCTGAATTGCCCTGTGGCTTCTAGCGGTCCTCCATCATATTTCAAATTGATTTCAAACGAAATCTATAACTCACAATGGCTACCTCCTCGGCAGCGAAGGTACCTGTTTACTCTGTTAACGGTTAGTCCCATATACTCCACAACAGCTACATCAAGCTTTATTTTGGTTCCTCATACAGGAACTGATATGCAAAACTCTTGATGACAGTCACTAACGACCGCATTTAGATCTGAAATCGACTACAGATGACGCCCTTGTCCCGTACTTGTGTACTCTTCCTCAACCGTATACCTTCACTCAAGACCACACGAAATCCAATGTCCGATTCCTCCTTGGCTACAGCGCAGTCGCCATCGCTGCGTTCACTTTCTACGCCGATCGCAAACTTGGATGGGAAGCAACTACCTCCTTGTGGGTTATAGCAGCAGTGTCTTCCTACTTTATCCTGAACACCGTCCTCTCATACTGGATATGGGCTGTTGAAGCTGGCGAGGTCTTTCGAGGCAAGCGAAAGTCGGGTGAAACGGTATAGTCTACAGCGCCATTTCCTGTGATCTCAGACCAAGCTCACTGTGTCCCTAACCAGATCTCGATTCGGTCTTCTGTGAAGAAACACACCCCTCTCTACAAGCTCCGGGTGCAGTACACGTCATCCTCCAACAAGATTCTTCAAGAAAAGGAGATCGAAGCACCGTTTATGAATTGGTTCAGTGCAGATGGCACTTTCCACCCTGAACCCCTGCGGCGCTGGCTTGCCACCGAGATTGAGGTGCTACGACTTGCGGCTAAGGAAACAGAGAGGAAAACCGGCGGGCTTGGAAGTGTTGTAGGAGTGCAGGATACCAATAACAAGAAGTAAATGGCAAGGCTTTCATTCGTTGAAAATGTGACTCGGACTCAATAAGTTTGGTCTGTTTCTAGCTGAGATCTTCGACAATAACAAATGCATTCCACCTCAAATTGAATGTCTTCCGCGCAAAAGACTTACGACATGCATTTGCACAAGATCTTACATATACTCTTGGGTACTTTCTACGGTCTGCAGCGAATTCCCGGGGCTAGGAAACACTTGTGAAAGCAAGTCAATTCAATATGTTTCAGAGGCTTGACGAAAAGGCCTTCCCATAGAAAAGGCTCATATCACAGATCATATACACGAGAAAACAACCATTGTTGAGTCTCTTTGAGGAACAGAATTGGTACAGAACAGAAGAAAGGAAATCTATGATTGTAATATGTTTTGGCTAGTTGTCGTCTCCCGTTGCATGTCGTTTTGTTGAATATAATCACGAAGAGGCCTCCAGAGTTCCAGGACGCTCGGTGGCTTCAGCAGGTCTCACGTCATCCAATCTCCGGTTCTGAATCAATCTCTGTGACGCATGGTCAGTCTGATTATCCATCAATACGCTTGGCCGGATGGCACTCACCAAGAGGTTCCGGAGCAGAACCACGATAGTCACCTTGCCGATCGAAGGAACGAAGATGGATGCCTTCTCTTTTACTTCTGGGCCGAAGTTCTGTGCGGAATATTAACCTCTCTGAATCCCCGTTGGCGTTTAGACAATATCGGAAGCTTACCTTCTCGCTAGAAAAGTTGACGCAGACGGCACCTTCTCTGAGGAGGCTTGTGTCGAACTTGTACGATTCGCCGGGCACACCTGTGATGACAACATCGCACAGAGGGGCTACATCCTTGATTGTCTTTCCTTCCAAGTCCACGACTTCGTGCCTACGCTTTTTCAGACCCTCCCGAGTGAACTTCTGGACACCGGTGACGTCCACGCTGTAGACACAAGCTCCATCATTCGCCAACAAAGCTGCAAGAGGCCGGCCAACAACCTCTGAGCGATTCACCACGCAGATAGTATGTCCAAATAGCCGGTTTCCGTACGGTAGGATCGTGTTGTAAATGTTGAGGTACTCGAGGATCTTGATGATGGCCAAGGGGGTGCAAGGAAGGAGACACTTCTGCCGCTTGGTCTCAGGGTCAAGGAAACGGATGTTCTGGTACATGTTGAAGATGTAACGATGACTGAGACCTTCTACATCTTTGGATACGTCGACGATCTGCTGCAGATACTGGTCTTGGCGATTGTTGAAGATGGGGTAGTATACGATGACGCCGTCAACGTCTGCGTCGGCATTGGCAGCCAGAATAGCATCTTCGATATCGTCGCGGGACGTCTGCCGCAGAGAGTAACGGAATCCACTGTATGAGGGGAATGACTACGTTAGCTACGATAAGGTGACTCAGAACGATGCTGATGCCATGCTCCGAGATCGCAATTGATGGCGGAAGGAACACAAGAGACGAAACGGCGCAATTGGCGCATATAAATGCAGGAATGGATGAATGCTCACTTTTCTTGACATGTCTTCTCAGTCCACTGCGCATACATCAAGGCCGCAGGATCATCGTTGGCCAGGAATCCGACAAGGTGAGGCGGCTTCTCCAAGGTCTTGACACCTTCCAGGACCTCCGCAACGAGGCTATTTGCAACGTTCTTAGAGAGCACAACCTTGCAAGGAGGGTGCGCTGAGTCTGTTTGAGTAGCCATCTGCGCGGTTACAGTGAAATGATCTGGAGATAGGCCAGAAACTAGTCGCTATTCTGCGGAGATCGAACTATGGAGGGGCATTGACAAAATTTTGGGACGGAAAAGATTGCTCGCTTATCGATAAAGAAGACGCCGCATTCGGCCCACTGCAAGAGGGAACAGGAGACCAGCCCAAATTGAAGGATATACCTGTGGGACAAAAGAAAGAATTTATTTAGTATGTCGCTGTTGACTCATGAGGTTCAAAGTGAGATACAGTTGTCAATATCATCCGTCCAAGTGGCTTACCTCGCCTTTGTGAATGAGCGATATCATATACTCCGCAAATCCATACATAGAGTCCCCGTTCAGTTAGCACGGGGGGTATACTAGTTTGACAATGATAGTAAGCAGCCCGATAATCCTGATAGATCCATACTCGTCACAGGTACCTATGGTAGTTATGTGCTCTTACAGCGGCTTCGGTCTCGATGTGGCACCAATGCGAAAAGCTCGAAGAGAGCTTGCCCAACTTGCTCAGATGCGAAAATGTAGTGAAACAAAGGAAATCATATTTCTGGCTGCATAATGGTAACGAAAGAAGCTGCGCTATGGAAGATTAATCGGACGGTACCTTCTCTTTTTGAAGGTTAGGCTGACGATCCAATCATCCCCTCATGTCCCACTCCCTTGTTGCCCAAAAAGATCTAAACGTACAGGATATTAATCGTATCTTTTGATTTTTGTCTCCGCACCATTCATCCTAGAGTTTCCTCGCTACAGAAAAGGCGAGAGTGCAATGACGGAGCCGAGATTACACTTGCGCCGGGGCGAACCCGTTTCGGAAGCTTTGAAAACAAGAGAAAAACAGTTGGAATCAAATTGTACAAGCTATCTTGTCTATACACACATAGCGTCAGGAAAAAACAGTACACGGTGGATCAATCACCCAATTGCCTTTTGCTCACCTATGCGTTGAAAGACTTGTTGAAGCTCTCAATGACTTCACGGAGCTGAGCCTCAAGTTCCTTGCTGACCTGGCCCTCCTTGTCAATGGTCTCAAGGAGCTCGGGCTGGTTACTCTTGAGGTGGGCAAGGAAGTCCGCCTCCCAAGTGAGAATCTTGCCGACGGGGATGCTGTCGAGGTAACCGTTGACACCGGCGAAGATGAGAGGAACCATGTCAGAGACAGCCATAGGAGAGTACTGCTTCTGCTTGAGGAGCTCGGTCAGACGCTCACCACGAGCGAGGGTCTGCTTGGTGGAGGCATCAAGATCGGAACCGAATTGAGCGAAAGCAGCAACTTCACGGTACTGAGCCAAGAACAGCTTCAGGGAACCAGCGACCTGCTTCATGGCCTTGACCTGGGCAGCGGAACCGACACGAGACACGGAAAGACCGACGTTAATGGCGGGACGGACACCCTTGTAGAAGAGTTCGGCCTCGAGGAAAATCTGGCCGTCGGTGATGGAAATAACGTTGGTGGGAATGTAGGCAGACACATCACCACCCTGGGTCTCGATAATGGGCAGAGCAGTAAGGGAACCACCACCGTGCTTATCATTCAGCTTGGCAGCACGCTCGAGCAGACGGGAGTGAAGGTAGAAAACGTCACCGGGGTAGGCCTCACGACCAGGGGGACGACGGAGCAGCAGAGACATCTGACGGTAAGCGACGGCCTGCTTGGACAGATCGTCGTAGACGATGACAGCGTGACGGCCGTTGTCACGGAACCACTCACCCATGGCACAGCCAGTGAAGGGAGCGAGGTACTGCAGAGGAGCGGCCTCGGAAGCAGTAGCAGCAACGACGATGGAGTACTTCATGGCGTCGTTCTCCTCAAGGGTCTGAACGAGCTGAGCGACAGTGGAACGCTTCTGACCGACGGCAACGTAGATACAGTACAGCTTCTTGCTCTCGTCGGAAGTGTTGTTCCATCTCTTCTGGTTCAGCATGGCATCGAGAGCAACAGCGGTCTTTCCGGTCTGACGGTCACCAATGATCAACTCACGCTGGCCACGGCCGATGGGGACCATGGCGTCGACGGACTTCAGACCAGTCTGGACGGGCTGGTTGACGGAGCGACGGGGCAGAATACCAGGGGCCTTGAGCTGAGCACGGCTCTTGGCCTTGGTGTTGATGGGGCCCTTGCCATCAATGGGGTTACCAAGGGCATCAACGACACGGCCAAGAAGTTCGGGACCGACAGGAACGTCGACCTGCGAACGCTGTGAGTATATCTCAAGGGTAGATGCCTCGATATCAGGAAACTTAACGTACAATCTCTCCAGTACGCTTGACGGTCTCACCCTCCTTGACGAGACGGTCGGAACCGAAAAGCACAACACCGACCTGGCCGGCTTCCAAGTTCATGCACATACCCTTGACACCAGAGGCGAACCTAGTCATTTGTTAGTTGTCTGAAGTACACCATCAAAAGTCGATACATACTCAACCAGCTCCTCAGCCTGGACATTGGTCAGACCATGGACACGAGCGATACCGTCACTATAGGGCAAAAGCAGATTAGTCAATTTTCTCAACTGAAAAGACACCGGAATATCCGTCGCAATCGATGATTTCGGTGTAAATGCGGCGGAGTGCGAATTTTTTCAACCAGCATTAATCTAGCACATACCCGACGGAAAGGACACGTCCAGTCTCAGCAAGGCCAGCCTCTTCGTGAACACCACGAATTCTCTGCTCAAGGATGGAGGAAACCTCGGTGGGCGAGGCCTTGGCCTCAGCAGCGTAGGAACGGACCTGCTTGGAGGCACCAGCGAGGGGGCCGGGAACAGCCGCGCGAACCTGTCGAGACGCAAAATTTGTCAACGCCAGCACAATCCAACCGCAATGCGTGAAACCAATTCAAGAAATATGCCGAGGTATGGTGAGGCGATTGGAGCACCGATCGAGATATTTTCTCGAGATGGAAACGACCATATTGATGCGATGAGGTCGACCTGAGTAGGGATGAGACTCACCGAGGCGATCCTGCCAGTGGCAGTGGCAGCCGCAACGGTGCGGCTAGACTGCCGCAAAGCGTTCCTGAACATTGTGATGGGGGTTCAGAGGTGTGGGAGAGTGGTTTCTCTGAAGGAGAGATATAATTGGGGAGGAGGTGGCAGAGGAGAAAGGATTGTGGATGGATAGAAGGAGAGCTTTGTCGTCCAGGTTGGGAGGATTCTCAGGACTGCCACTAAGCCTAGTTTGCCGAGCCTCACCAACGGGCTCCGAAGCCGCCCTAGTGCGTTCACGGGACACCAGCCCCCCATAGACAGGTCAATGATGCTGTTTTCCCACAGCCCTCTCGGCCCATAAATTATTCTACACTACAGTCTTGCTTTTTCTTATATCTCTATATTGTACATTAAAAAAAAGCGTATCTTATAAAGCTCCGTATCGTCGATGATATTGGCATTCCCTCTAAGTCTGGGCATCGGGGACAGCTGGCAATTCCATTTTTCGTTTTCTCGGATCTGCGGATATTAGTGGCTTAGTCATCCGTATTTTCGTCACAGCAACCAACCTCGAAATTCAGGACGTTGCCAACGGAACATCTATCTCAAGCTTTGGTGCTTTACAAGAGAGTACTCTGTATCATACTCTCACTGCTGCTCATGCGAAAGGCTATACTGCTTACATCGGGTAGACAAATGTATATCCGCTATCATAACGGATACGTCATGAGCTGTACATAGAGTCGGGTTGAGTCTGAACATACAACCGCAAAGGAGTTCAAGTACTCTTACCATTGTGAAATACCAGCGCAAGAGCTCTGATACAAAGAAGGATAAGGCAACCACAGCTACAGCCATAAGCCACTACCATGTCCACGCTAATACAGTCGAGCCATGCAAAACAGTTCAGGTAAAAGGAAGCTATACCAGCAGACTATTTCGCAGCGCCACCCTTCGTGTTCCGTAAGGCAGCAATTTCCTTCTTCACGCTCTCCTCATATCTGGCTCTCAGCTCAGGACGATATCCGAGGAAGAACAGAATCTCCAACCAGACGAAGAGAGGAGCAAGAAGCAAGGCTTGGACGAGGTTGTCAAGTAATGCTGGAGCTCTTCCCTCGAAGATGCCATGGCCGACGAACTGCAGCAACCACGAAACAACGTGGATTCCAGCGGCCCAGTAATTGACGGTCGTGCCGTAGGTGCTCAGCAGATAGTTGGCGTAAGCTGCGCCAGCGATCAGAAGCGGAGCGATCAGTCCCCCGGCCACAGGCTCTAGGAGTATGTAAAAAGTAGCATATACAAAGGCTGTGATCGTGCCGAGATTGGCTGGGAGGTATTCAAAGCTAAGAGCTTCAGGAAGGTTGAATAGGGGCGGCGAATTCGAAGCCTGAGGTTCCGCTTGTCAGTGCTATCGAGGTCAGCGTTTGAGACTGGTAACGTACCAAAGCTATAAATGTGAACAAGAGTATCGGTACACAGGTGATGTGAATAGCCACATTCACCTAAGAATGAATAAGCTTAAACGCTGATTGCGGGGATGGAGGGTGTTGGAAGCCTACCGGGTTATTGTGATAGGCACCATACTGTAGATATAAGCACTAGTTCATCAATCACGAAAGCTGAAGAGACTCACAAAAAGAAGTTGCTTCTCAAGGTTCAACGCCATTTTACTTTAGGTTGTGTACTTCTCTGAGCCTGTTCAACGACTTTATTGAATCAAACTGGTAGCATGGAGAAACTTGTCTGCCAGCTTCAAAGCGACGGAGATGCTACGATCAGGCCAGCTACGTGGTGGAGAATAAGATATTTTAAGTACGAGTACCTCTCGTAATGTCCTCAGTATGGCGTCTTAGGCAGCTTAGCTTATGCTGGGCTGACCGAGCCTACCGAGGTTGATGGTGACAGACGGCGGCTCCAATTACCTTAGGTTGTACCAGAAATGTTTTATTATTACAACTTTATGAGAGTAATCGGGTAAGATAGTTGTACTGTACTGTAATGCGGGAATCATCTCGTTACTCTTAGTATTGTGCAAATTATCCAGGTCAGGTGACTCAATCCAGCTCTTAATGTTGATCGGGCAGTTACTTGAAACGATTGCCTGACTGAGGTATCTTCATAACCCAGAGCTTCTGTGTCTGGCGTTCCCATCAGAGAATTGACGATACTTGATACCAGTCTGTTCTTGATGTCTCGGTTTTATATCCTCTATTAGCGTCTTTCTGGGAGCCTCCTGCCAAAGCAAAATTGCATGTCGCTGCCTCTTACCATGAGCGACTGATCTCACTGTCGTTAACTTCTCGCTTCCCAAGACATTGACGCCTCTCACTCTTGACCAACCGCAGTCGCTACGATTGTTTGAATTCTCTCCGCGCCTGGTCATACCGCTGCCTGCTCAACATCGCCAGTAACGAGCCTTGAGACTCCGGTTGAAACGAGGGCCGCATACCACTACATAGACGCTGGATCGGAGACTTGTGTCGTATAGTTGGGAAAGGAGTGCTGTCGTGGGAATAATAACCTTGCGCGACTTGAAAAAAAGACTTGCGCCATGTTTTTCTTGAAAGAAGAGACCAAGGTGATCACGCTGCACCCGTCGTACTTCGGACCCAATATGCGAGAATATTTGATCAATAGGCTCAACGAGGAAGAGGAAGGCCGGTGTACTGGCGATCATTTTGTTATTTGTGTCATGGACATGGTAGATATTGGAGAGGGTCGGGTGCTTCCAGGAAGCGGGCAAGCCGAATACACAATTAAATATCGTGCGATCATTTGGAAGCCGTTCAGAGGGGAGACGGTATGCTGTCAAGGTTACAGATGCAAATATGCTCTTCATTCTGACTCTGTCTTTCAGGTCGATGCAATCGTTACCTCCGTCAAGCCTACCGGCATTTTCACCTTGGCCGGTCCGCTATCTGTTTTCATTGCGCGAAAAGTACGTCGCCTATACTTGAATCTGGATGAAGTTCAATGCTAATAGGTTGGCAAGAACATTCCTTCGGATATTAAGTGGGAGCCAAATACAGTGCCTCCTCAGTACACGGATCATGCCGATCAGGTCATCGAAAAGGGAACCAGCTTACGGCTCAAAATCCTCGGTGTCAAGCCTGATGTAGCTGCTATCAATGCCATTGGAACCATCAAAGAGGATTACCTTGGGTGAGTGCAAAACCTGCGTGTCCTAATCATAAAAGCATCGTCACTAATCATTGATTGACTTGCTTTAGACCATTATAATGATACCTTGAGGAGCCCAAAAGAGCACACCCTTTCTCACTTGATAAAAATTTGCCATAATATCAGCAGCACATCACAATATCCCTCATGAGGCATACTATGATTTTGAGTACATGGACGATTGGATTCGAGGGACCAATCATCTGAGGAAACAAGCTCGCGAAGTGGACAATAAGATGCCTCAACCCTTCCCGCAGCCTGAGTACTCTTCTCCATTGTGAGAGCGGCTGCGTTCAGCTTATACTATTGAAGAAAGGAGCCGAAAGAGCATCTGCATGATCTTCGTTTTGAAGACTGCGCGATAGCGTACGAGATAATCGGAGTCTTCTTGCTTATTGAGTACACATCCGGAGATCTGCTTCTGAAATGAGAGCTTCGAAAGTACATCTCAAAATATGTACTCAGTTGGGGTAACCACCATCCGGGAATTGAAGATCATCTTTCCCATTGATCATGGTAACTACTCCTTGTCCATTGACGTATGAGATTTAGAGCCAAATATACAACCATTTGAGTCGAAATTCTATCCAGACTTATGTGCAGAGGCTCCCATCCTCTCCATAACCCCTGGCACAGCTGAGTACTTAGCCATAATCACCAACCAGCGGAGACTAAAGCCGCTGTACTCCGTAGTTGCCCGAGAGACGATACTTTTGGAGTGTGGCTCTGCAGCCGATGTGGTGAAACACTGGTGCGGTCCTTCTTGGGAGATGGAGCCGTGCGCCAAACGCATCCTTTGATTGTCCAGATGCTAATGGAACCCGTGTCTCGTCAAATTCATCATTTCCAGACTCCAAAAGTCCAGTGTACCTAGGCTGCTCCATAATAATGGACCACTGGAGAGTATTGAGCCATCCCGTTGTTGTTATTGTGATTGTCCTGTGTAGTTTACTCCTCTTGGTTTATTATTCACTGTGCTTAGGCCAATAGCTAATCATAAAGCGGCTTCCTACGGACGCGTTGCATTTCCAGTCAGTCAAATACTACCTTGACTGCCATCGTTGTTTTTGTTTTTATTGTAATTGTTGTCCTTTCAGTATCTACATACTTCTTGAGAGACACGGTTTCCTTGTTCGTCATCTATTGTTTGATCTGACATATTCTGTTGGTACATTCCTCAAATATCAGAGTTCATTCCCTTCTACATAACTCCTTGCAAGGTAGACGACTTCTCCGTCTCCCGGGTTTCTATTATTGTTGAATGCGCCTGTGAACCGTTAATTGACAGACTCTGGAAAGGTCCGAGCAAAACTGTGGTTCGTGTCCTGTCCATCACAAACAGTTCCGCGCCTGCCCACTGTTGCGAACGCGAACGATCTTCCAAACATTGATTCATCAATTCGTTTCGATTCTCCACGCTCATTCGAATCTTGAATCGTATCTGGAATAATCATGTCTCTCAAGGACGTGTACCAGAGGTTCCTTGCGAATCCAAAGTCTGCTCCCTTGGCCGCCAATGCCTCCCTGACCTATATCACCACAGCTACCCAGCTCGACGGTGCCGATGCGATCGTTAGCCATCTGACAAAGCAAGAGACGGTCGTGAAGAAGAAAGCCGCAGAGATCATCGGCGCAATTGAAGGTTCAGATTCTCTATGCTTGGATGTCGAGGTTACGCTGGAGTTTGTGTCAGGAGGCGGGGCCTATCTCCCCTCCCTGGACGATAATTTCCTGGCCGACAGAGTCGCAACTTTCCCCACGGTATGTTCTCAATTCGACGCTCTTTGAATTGTCCACTCAAGCTAAACTTCCTGGTGTGCTTCGATAGGTCCACATCGTGCGCTTCGATTCCGAGAAACAAATTCAGAATGTTAGAATCTACTGGGACCAAGCTTCACTACTGAAACAGGTTGACGTTATCGGCGCTCGCGGGCGCAGTTGGCCCATTCGTGACGCAAAGGACCAGACACGCCTGATCAAAGCTGCCGTCGCTTCTACCCCCGCGACTCAGGCCCCTGCGACTAAGGCTCCTGCATTCTCTCAACCCTCCAGAAAGGAAAACGGCGAAGAATCCCGCTCGAGGCCTGTCTCTCCTTCGAAGAGACATATCAAGGATCCCTACGCAGCAGAGTCTCTGGAAGAACTCTTGTCGCCTGGAAAGGATCGCTCTCAGCCAGTGCGGGCTCCTCGTGCTCCTGCATCCGCACGGCCCCCACCGCGCGATTACAGCGAACTCTTTGTCGGCGATGACGAAAACGATTCGCCGGAGGCTACGCCCTCTAAACCCCGGGCCATTGCTCCAAAAGTTGGCGCAGGCAAGAACTTTCGCGCTTCTCGTATTTTCGAGGATGATGAATCCGAGGCTAAGCAACAAATCGCGTACAAGACAAACCCGAAACGGTTTGATCACTTTGATATCGGCGCCGATAACAGCGAACGCGAAGTGAAGTCGAAACCTGGTCGCCCCATGTCGCGCCACATCCCTCACTGGGATTTCGAGGATTTTGCAACACCGGAGAAGCCTAAACGCCAGGTCCGTCCTCAGGAGGAACGGCACTTTGGATGGAGCGATGACGAGGTTCAGCCAACTCCTGTTGTGAAACCTCATGTACCGCAGCCCAGACCCGATGCGGAAACGCATTTCCACCTCGAGGATAACGATGAGGACGAGCGCAAGTCCCGCATCATCAGCTCTTTCCAAAACAAGGGTCTTAATCTATATAAAACCCACATGTACAATGAAGAAGAGTCTCCTGGAAAGAATGCGGCGGAGAAGGCACCACTTTCTATCGTTCCAAACGGCGGCAATCGCAAGAAGGACTTTGAGAGTCACTGGAGCATGGCCGGGTCCTCTCCCGCTGATGGCAAGGTCAGCCACGAGAACGAGAAGCCAATGGCGACAGATCGCTTGAAGGCCGTCAAGATGATGGAGTCTAACTGGGAAGCATACGATGAGTCTCCGCAGCCCCGTAAAACTGCACCTCCGCCCCAGCGTCGTGCGGGGCGCCACGTCAACGAAAAGCACTGGGGCTTCGGCGATGAGGAATAAACCAATATGATTTGGGAAGCCGCTTGTTCTACCGACTCGAACTCAAGGCCATGTGCAATAATTGTCGAAGTCCACTAACAGAAGTGATACCATATCGAATGAATGAGCCATAAGAGTCGAAACATCGATTAACGGCCAATGCCTGCACGGATCCATGATATTATTTCATCTCAAGCTGTTCGTTCCGTTCTCGTCTGTGTACTCTGCTTCCATTCTTCTCTGCATCTTCTATTCCCGATTTTGCCCTTTTTCCTTTTTGTTTTAACAGATACTACAATGTATTAAGCCAGTACAGCTACTAGGATGTGTATGATTTGCTTCACTGAATATAGAATAGTATCCAATAGTGAAACCAAGCGTTTTAAACTAGCAGGTAAAATAAGACTCGCAATCTGATTCGCTTGGGAATAACCAACTGAAGACAATTGTAACGAACGACAGCATGGACTTGGGAAAGTCCATCGCTCCCTCCAAAACAAACAATGATCAGGCCACAAAAAACCACCTCAATGCATCAGATGTAGAACATGGTATCACGCACATTCGCATGGATCTGAACATCGCTACTCTCCGCACGCCCACCACGTCCGCTCCCCGCAATCTCACTCGCAGCCGGGGTAGCCATCGGAGTCGGATCAAAGACACTGCTCAGGTAGCAGCGGGCCCGAGTGCAGACCAGGTCCGCGTAGTAGGCAGGCGGACAGATACTCACAGCCTTGGTGGCACGCCCGAACAGGTAGCAGAGACGATGGGTGAGGTCCTCGAGGATATCGGCCGCGTTCTGGAAGGGGGCGACGGGTTTCTGGCGGGCGAAGATCTCGTCCCACACGGTGAAGTAGTGGGCCGGGCGGGCGGTGCCCTTGATGGCGGTGTGCGCCTGGAGGTAAAAGTCCCAGTTGCGGGCCTCTGTGACGCCGCGGTCGACGACGGTGCCGCTTTTGGGGTTGGCGGAGCGGTCGGCGTCCTCGTCGCGGGTGGGGTAGAAACGGGTGTGGTGGCGTTTGCCGACGACGACGATGGAGATGCGCGGGAGGTTTTTCTTGGTGTCCGAGGCTGGGTAGGTCTCTGCGCAGGCCTTCTTCAGCAGAGGCAGTTCCTGCTCGATGACGACGTCGTATTGGCCTTCTGAGACGCCGTCACGGTAGACGATGATGTTCTCCGGGAGGGCGTTCTTGTTGGCGCGGGACCAGCGCTGCAGCCGGGCCTTGAGCATCTCGTCGAGGTCGGAGACCATTTCCTGGCGGGAGGTCTGGATGCGGATGTCGGCGGGCCATTGGCTCAGGGATGCATCGACGGAGGCGACCATCCCGGCGACGCTGGGGGATTCGGAGGAGGAGCCGGGGGAGGGGTGTGTGACGTCGATGCCGACGAGCATTGTTTTGCCCTCGGCGACGATGCCCAGTTCGCTCGCTTTGAGGGCCTGGTTGGCGCCGCCTAGCTTCAGGTTGAACTTGAGGCCGACGTTTGCGTAGTACTGGTCGTTGGCTCCTTTCAGCTTCTCGGCGAGCACGTTGATGTTGCGCACGCCGCGGCGAACGTCACAGATCTGCTTAATACAGTTGTAGGCCTCTGCGTCACTGCTGTAAAGGATTGTGAGGATGAGAGTGGGATTGTGGCGACCCATTAGCTCGCCCACTGCTCTGTCAATCTCTTCCTCGTGATTATTTCCAGTCAACCTGATTATCATGCCGGGCTTGGGAGCGGCGGCAGCAACACCAATCTCGTTCAGCTTGGCCGTGAAGGCCTGGAGAGAAGCATTCAGTTGACCCGGATTCTCAAAGTGCGGTCTGCCCCGTTCAGTGTCAATATAAAGCCAAGTCCAAGAAGGCAGCTCTGTAGGTGTGGAGAACTTGATCGCCTTCATGTTCCAGCTGCCACCCATTGTATCGATGTGTCTCTGGTTCGACTTGGCGTCTCTGTAGTATACCCGCGGCGCAGAGAGAACGCGACCAGTGACAGTGACGAGCTGGAGATCTGGTTGCATGCCAAAATTTGCCTATTAGGAACAATCAGTCAACAAGACCTAAAATGACACTGATTAGAAAACTTACAAGGGTGGGGTTAAGGGGATCCTTCAGGCCGAGCACAGCAGTGCCCTTAGAGACAATCGAATTTGCGTTCAAAGCAGGACTTCTCACAGCGAAGTTCAGCATGTGGCGCGTTTGCATTGGGGTAAGCTTGGACTTTGCGGGCTGTCCGGGTTCTACCAGACAGACTTCAACAGGCAAGTAGGACGGGTTATCCCTGGTGCCAACGTTGACCACCGGCATGTTGGGATCCAAGGTCTTGTTGTATTCTGCCAGTCTCATCAGTCCTGTTCTTCAATATCTGTTCTCAGTCTAGGGAAATTTACCTTGCAGGAAGAAATCCGAGACGGTTATGTACCGACCGCCTGGCGTTGGGCCAGCTTTCGCAGGCTTCTTACCCTTCTTGCCTTTGGAGTCTCCAGGCTCGCTCTTCTGTCCAGGCGCCTCGATGAAGAACTGAACATCTCTTGGGCCGGCTCCGTGTCTTGCGACCTTGGGGGGATGAGGAAGCGACGCGCCATCACCCCGAGTTGCGAGTCCAGCGATGGTCTTCATCCTTGGTACCACTTGTCCCTTTTTATTCTTCCTGACAATGTGGGTTGCTTGAATCCGCAGCCTCTTCAGCAAAGCCTCCAGTTTGTAGATATTTCGATTGTTACCACGTTGGTACTCATTGATCACATTTCCCAACGGCCCTTCCTGGTAACAGGCTGCATACTTGACCTGGACATTGAGCAAGATACGAGCAGTTGCAGCTCGAACGCTGACGAAAAAGCCCCGCAAGACTTCAAGACCTGCGCCAAGGTCGGATCTCTCTGCGACATCTGGATGCAATGCAAAGTGTTTATTTGCGCCAACCGATGCGACGGCCATGTCCGTCTTCGGATGATGGCCCATGACGATGTTCATCGCCTGGAGGACCTCCGCCTTGGACTCGAACATGGCGGAGGCGTTCGACGACGTCAAGTAGTCAAGGAGGTCGCCGGGGTTCAGTTTGCCAGTGAACAGGCAGTTGACACGGTAAACCCTGGGCTGCTCTGGGTAGTCGTCTTCGTGCTCGTCACGGTAACGGACGTCGTACTGCCCTTGACTGGGAAGCTCGACCTTTGAGATAAGGGTGGACTTGTAATCCGAGGCAATACTGTTCTGATATTGCAAGAAGTGCTCGTCCAGGAAGAGCCGAATGATTTGTCGGGCTTTCTTTCCAGTAGGCTTGGTTTTAGCTGAATCGGCGGCGATATCGACATTGTAGCGGAATAATTCCTTTCCCACGGACTTCAACTCGAAGTAATTGGCGTAGAGCGTCACTGGACTGCCCTGTGTTCCATAACCTGGACGCTCTGGGTAACGAGCCTGACCAGGAGTTTTCTGCTGCTTTGCTACCAGAGCCTTGGCTATGGCGGCCTCAGTCTGCTCGACTTTTGGGTCAGGTGCAACAACCCGGCCACCCTGACTGAATCAAGGGGAAAGAATCAATCAATGCACTGTTAGACATAAAGAAGGGATTGATGGCCAACATACGAGAATATCCTTGGCCCTTGGTCGCCGCGACCGCCTCTGAAGCCCCCGCCTCTACCCCCTCTACCTCCAAAATCCCCTCTTCCGCGACCTCTGGGTGCATCTCCACGGCCTCTTGAGTCTCCTCGAAAACCGCCTCTTGACTCGCTTGGACGGAATGGAAGCTCCGTGGATCCTCCTCTGCCTCCTCCGCGTCCCCGCCCGCCTCCTCTACCCCGTGAATCACCAGCACCTCTTGAGGACATTGTAGAATTGAACCCAATGGGGAACTAGTGGTGATTTTCACCAGTTGTATTGAAGAAAATTGAAATTGTGAGAAAGAATGGTCTAAGGAAGATTGGGTTAAGCGCTGGGGAACATTTTAGGAGTTATTTGCAGCTCCCCCACTTGGTCACGCTTTATATACGTAGCTCTGTTTGCCCATCAGCAGGTTACTACGGCGATATGCAACTGATGAGAAAGAAACTGAGTTGGCAAAGGATTGCACATCGCCTAAGGCAATTCAGACCAATCGAAACCTTGGGGGCGCATCAAGAAATGTAGGAGGTCGGCTATCCACAGACCGTTCTTTGTTGGCTGGACCATTTACTTGCCTTGTAGCTTGGAGATGATCTACAGTACATAAAAGAGACCGTGAGATTGTCTTGTTTCAAGTTGTCTAAGTAGATACGATGTCTGAAGATTACTTCGAAGCACTTGCAAATATGATTTCTCCCAATAAGACACGATCTGTCCGCTGAATACAGGTGGGATTGGGAAACGCGCGCAGAATGACGTCCACTATTTAATTTTATGTTTCCCAACTGTACCGGACCCCGCCTGAACATAGCATCATGATGTCGCTTTTTGATGCATCTGTGTCTATATAGGTATGAACTAGACTGGTCTACTTCCAAAAGATTTGATTGAAAGGAACACGGATAATATTCCCTGATACATATGCTAAAGTCGGTAGGACTCTAGATAGAGGATCTTCCCTGCTGTCTGTCTAGCCACCAACACCACCAACAAGCCTTTCTTGGACACACATTTCAATGGTCTGTTGGTTTTCGGTTAGACTATTTGATGCTGACGGGTCCACTGGGACGTGCAAACGGCAGAATACAGGCGTCGCGGCTGTGCTATTTGGTGACTTGGTTAGTGGCTTTTCGATGACTCAATCGCATATATGAAGCTAGAGAGGTACCCTGGGATATATCGTCTTAGCCTTGGGCGATCAACAAATCAAATTCCTTCCTTTCTCCTTTTCTATACCTAGGTAACAAAGAAACTGGCGAAAAAGGATGCGATTGGCAATTGCCTACTGTAGTCTAGATCCAGGTCTCTACCTACAACTTTGCTACGATGTCTTGTAGATATTGGGTCCGCGTAACTCAGTGGCTGCCTGGCCCTGCATCCCTGCATCTAGGCAGTCTGCTTCATGCCCAATCTGCCCATATCGCGCATGGTAAAAGGACCATTTGCTTAGTGACACTCCTGACAACGACGATATGCCTTCTTCCCATCGTAATTTTAGCTGATAATAAGGATCATTATCTGGTATGCAGTACTCTGTAGACAAGACTCCCACAGTAAGAACGGCGGCTTGGCCTCAGGCAGCAAACGTGGTGATAACGGAGATAATCAACAGGGAATCTGGATCCCCATCATCATTGACTACAGTGTATCTATCCCGTACCACAGTTGACCATCCTTCCATTATCATTAGTCCTTTCTAATCTGTATCTTTAATTCTCGTTCTCGAAGAACTGGCGCATCTTATTATTGAATGTCCATCTCTTGGGCGGGTCGCCATATCGCAGAAGAATGAAGGATTGGTCCGTCGCCGGACTGTTTCGACGGAATCTGCCCGTCCGCCCATCCACACTACCGTTTCCCTGCCTTCGATCGCCTTCTGCGCTGCTTGTTATTAACGCACAGTAGCTCAAGCACTTCATATCTGTGGTATTTGCGCGTTCTATCAACAGCAGGAAAGCCGTGCCGCACAAATCGCCAACGAGCTCAACTCGGGGAAACGCCGCCGCAACCTATCAACCCCACTAAAGCTTAGCAAACCAGGCTCATTGTTTGCTGCTAAACCTCGCTGAAACGCTGTCGCAACTTACTAGCAGGAATCACACCTGGGTCCCCTTCTCGTATTTCGAGAACTTAATCCGCCCAAGTCGACGAGACTGCGTTGTGCACACCTCTGCTCAGATACCTCTCAAATCGAGCGCGCCACAACCCTGACGACATTTCACACCTGAATTGAGATATCTCAGTCTCAGATAAGCTCTTGGTGCCAGGCCTGGCTCAGAGCTCGCTGTTGCGCCGCGCATTCGGAAAGCTTAGGGATCTTGAAGTGAAGCCTGTCGGCCTACGTGGCTCGGCTTACGAATTCATATTGACAAACCTAGCACAACCTTTCACCAAGTCTCAACTCCGAAATGTCGCCTACTCCACCGTCTACCTCCTCGAGCGTTGGCGCCGTTTCGCCGGAAGGTCAGTTTAGAGTCATCCGAAAGCGAAACAGGGTGCCACTTTCTTGCGGCCCCTGCCGGCATAGAAAGTGAGTATTTTCTCCTTTTCCTTCATCTGAAGAAGAGCATACTCTAACACCGTATCATCAAAGATTGAAATGTAACCGCGCCCACCCATGCGAAAACTGCGTCAAGCGAGGCGATGCTTCCTCCTGTACCTATGCTCAAGCCAGCGCGCGGAGGAAGAACGCAACACAGAGCTCGGCCTCAAGTTCCCCAGACGATATGCAGAACAGAATAGATCGGCTCGAGAGCTTGGTACTGTCCCTGATGACCAACGGATCGCAGTCTGCAGGCCCGGCAGCGGCAATGGCAGCAATTTCCGGAACCAGCAGCAGTGGGGGCTCCCTCAACCAGGGTCACGACATCGATCTGGACGAAGAGACATCAAATGCTCCGGAGGAGAGCGATACAGAGCAAGTTACCAAGTCGTTTGGTATCATGAAAGTCGACAACAATAAATCATACTATATCAGCGATGCGCATTGGGCTTACGTCCTCAACGATGTGAGTCTGCCCTTGACCATGCGCTCCTGAGCTCTCTTTATTTACATGAAACTACAGATCGCCGAAGTTCGTAATTACTTCCACACACACAAGAAGCAGTATGAGGAGCAAGCCGAGAAGTTCAAGACAACCATGTTGCCGTCCGACGTTCCGGGCTCCACGCTGCTTCTTGGGGTCATGAAACCTGCCAGCCGCGCAGAGATTATGTCTTCCTTTCCCTCGAGGTATACAACAGATATGCTTATTGCTCGCTATTTCAATAGCTATGATCCAGCTACTCGTGAGCACCAACTGACTCACTGCATGTAAATGCGCGTGTGGCTAACCCGTGAACAGTTATTCTTCACGGTCCAACGTTTCAAGCTCAGGTAAGCATAATTGTTATCCTGCAGACCATTATCCTTCTGACTTCTTCCCTAGTATAACAAACATTGGGAAGATCCTTCTCAAACCTGCATTGTCTGGGTGGGCATGCTGTTTGCCATGATGCGACTTGCTATGCTGTCATATGACCAAGAAGGGGACGAGCCGCCCGAGTTTCGAGGGAAATCCCTGGACATGGCTGGAACTTTTCGGAATCTGGTCGCTCAATGCCTGACTCTGGCCGATTGGACCAAACCTTATCCCTACCTGATCGAGACATTCATCTTCCATCTCCATGGTGACTTTCGTCAAACGAAGGAAGCAGATGTTTCTGTCTGGGTGCTTGTAGGTGTCGTCGCAAGACTAGCGATGAGAATGGGATACCACCGGGACTCAAAAGTTTTCCCCAACATTACCCCCTTTCAAGGTGAGATGCGCCGGCGCGTATGGAATTTCGTGCGGCAATCCGACTTGCTCTTTTCGTTTCAGGTTGCGCTGCCCAGCATGATTCGCACTGTGGATAGTGATACGGAGCTTCCGCGGAATCTATATGACGATGATTTCGATGAAAATTGCAAGGAACTTCCTCCCTCACGACCGCCAAATGAACCGACACCTATCTCCTATCTCATTGCCAAAGCCCGTCTGGCGTCCGTATTTGGCCGAGTTAGTGAGCTCGCCTCGAGTGTGCAAAGCGAATCTTATGACAAGGTGATGGAGTTGGATGCCGAGCTTCGCCGAGCCCGGGACCTGATTCCGGAGCATCTTCACATTCGTCCTTTCGAGGAGTGTCAGTTGGACCCGTCCAATCTTATTATGTCGCGCTTCGTTGTACGTCAATCACTTGCCAGTTATCCCGCGATTTGTAATACTGATCCTTGGCAGATAATGAGCGTCTACCATAAAGCGCAGTGTGTTCTCCACCGGCCGTATCTCGTTCCAGCACGCGGAAATCCCCGATTCGCCTACTCACGCAAGACTTGCATCGATTCAGCCATGGAGCTGCTGCGATTTCAGTCAATGCTACACGCAGAGACAAGGCCCACGGGACGTTTACGCACGAAGAAGAATCGCATAAATTCCCTCAGCTCCAATGATTACTTGCTCGCTGCAACTATTGTGTGCTTTGACCTGTATCATGGACTCAAATTGCAAGCCGGTGGAAGAGATTCCGGCGACACCTTTGCGTGGGGCCGGGACCGACGACAGGAGATGATCATGGCATTGCAACGTTGTCGAGAGGTTTGGGATGAACTTCGTGATGAGTCACTTGAAGCTTGGAAAGCCGCTGGCATTCTCGGGGTGATGCTTAGCAAACTGAATTTAGGGTTTCCAGACAACAATACCACTGCGTCGGCCTTTGAACCTCAGGACGAGAAGCAAAGCGCCGCAATGACCTTGGGATTATTGAGCAGTGGACTGAGCGCCGTAAACTCAGGATCCCCAGCATTCAATGAAACTGGCTTCAAAGTGTCAGAAACGCCTTCAGTCCCGGGGGCATTTGGATCCGCAGCAGAGCTGCCCGGAGCTCTGTCTCCGTTCAGCACAATGTTTGGACAATTGCCTGATATGCAGCTGAATTTGGATTGGGTACGCTTTCCTGCCTTGACCCCACTGGACATCACTAACGCCCGAGAACAGGATTCTTGGGACACTTATATTCAGGGTTCGAATCTTGACATACCGACCCAATGGTGGCCAACGTTGGATGGACAGCAGCAGCAACCATCACCAGCACCGCCATTGCACCCATCGGTACAAGGTCAAGGGTCCTTGCCATCCACACAATTACCTGCCATGCAGCAAGGCAACGCTGCAGATAATATGCGGTCTTTGCCTCGCTTTCCCAATGTCTTCTCGCCAGACCCACTGAAGTACGAGAGTCCGGGCTTTAACGGCACTTACGATACCAACTCTTCGAACAAAGGCAACGACGCTGCAGGCGACGGCATCTTATAATAGTACTCATGTTGATTGTAAAGCACTTTATCCAGCGATTCAATCTTTCTCTGTAAGATTGTCTTTTCATGCTGGTGTATGGTTTTGGAGGTGTGGCGTTTTCTCAGGACTAAATCACCATTTTTTTTGTTCGGATGTATGGGAAATGTATAAATCCAGAAGCCTGTATATATCCTATGTCTCCACTCGATTCCCAAAATTCACTGTGAATTACCGCATCAATAGTTGGCAGTAGTCTGTTTTCACTCTCCTTTTCTTCGCATGAGACAAAGCTGGTAAAAATCTCAAGCATTTCATACTCTCATTCATAGAGTCCATCAGCCTCAGGATAATGGCGCATGGCCTGATACAGTCACGTGGCCTTATCGAATCCGATAAGACGAACTTTTTGCTCAACGTATTCTCTGCCTTTGCCCCTGGTCATACCTCTCTATATTCCCAACTCAATTCTCGACAACACAGAAAATGTAAGGAATTGGCCTCTCTGTCTATATGATGCTGAGATAGGTATCCCTGTATCAAGGGCGTCGTGACTGATTGCTTCTCTTTACAGGCATTGCTTTCGGCGCGCGGCCAGTCGCCTCCTGTCTCTCCCAGTCTCTGCGCCGGCATGGTCAGCCCGGGCCATCGTACCTCGCGCACGTCTGCCCTTATTGTTCCCTCTGCAGTCTCAAATACCATTACAGAAGAGATGGTTCAACGACAACTCAGCCAGCCGGGATTCGGCCTGGTCACCGGAGGACGAGGGTCATGATCCTTCAGATATCATTACGCCGGAGTCTGATGCGCGTGATTCGCAGGCTCGGAAGAAGCGGCGGCTCCGAATGTTGGACGTACCCCCCGCGCCTAATGAGTCAATCTACGTTGGTAATCTCTTCTATGATGTGACGGCGGAAGACTTGAAGGAACACATGGAGCAGTTTGGTACTGTGGAGAGAGTCGATCTCATTACTGATGTCCGAGGAATGAGCAGAGGGTGAGTCCAGGTCCTATTATCCTTTGCGGGAAAGGGGAATTCTAACGATGTGTCTTTTTCTACCGAATAGGTTTGCATACGTGCACTTTGACTCTGTTGATGCCGCCACACGTGCCATTCGGGCTATGCATATGCAAGTCTATGAGGGCCGTCGCGTAACCGCACAATATGCGAGCGGCAAGGGGGCCATGAGGACCGTGCAGCCCGTTTCGAAGACATTGTACTTGGGCAACCTCTCGTTTGAGATGACCGACCGGGATCTGAACGAGCTGTTCAGGGATATCGACAATGTGATTGATGTTCGGGTATCGATTGATCGGCGAACAGGGCACCCCCGCGGCTTCGCTCATGCAGAATTCCTCGATACCGAGAGTGCTCAGAAGGCTTTCGAGATTCTCAGCAATAAGTCACCTTACGGTCGACGATTGCGCGTGGACTACAGTGCTACCAACAGGAGGGGTTTTCGTATCCAGGAGGTTCCGGATGAAGATTGATCGTCGCGTTATTCATTCGGTTGGGCTCTGCTTCTTTTATGTGTTTGGTTGTGTTAAATTCGACGAATGATGTACAATTTTGCATAAGATGTATACTATGCCGGCACTCACAAGTGTATTCTATACAAAATAGAGCCGTGATTCTCGACCAAGAAGCATCTGAATAACCGCCTACACCTGATGAAATGACTTGGAACATAGTACCTGTCTAATAGAGATGTAATACCTCTTTCAATAATGACAGGACTTTCCCGATATCAAACCACGTGACCTGGCGGCGGACCTCGGCATCAGCACCTCTTTGATCGGTTTCAAACCCCACGCGGAGATACCGTTGCCATCTACCATCCTCCTCCTTATCCTCGACTCTATTGGAGCTGATCATTGACATTCAAATCCTTCCTTCACTATTGATGCTATCCTTTCAGACGAGTTCATTGTGAATTTGTCAACATGTCGTTCCTTGGTGGCGCTGAGTGCTCTACCGCGGGAAACCCGCTCACACAGTTCACAAAGCATGTTCAGGACGACAAGTCACTCCAACGGGACCGCCTGGTTGGCAGGGGTCCCGGGGGCATGCAAGAGAGTATGCGGTCGAGGAGTATGATGGGTGGTCAAGATCAGGTATGAAAAATTCACTCGTTTTGAAGCTGCTGCTAGTAATTCTAGCTAACAATGGATGGTAATCTAAGTAGATGATGGACGAGTTCGCCGCACAACAACCAGGCCAGATTCCCGGGGCAGCACCGCAACCATTTGCGATGGAGCAATTAAGGCGCGAGTTAGATCACTTTCAGACCACTCCGCCGAGGACGGGGTCTCCCGGGTGGGCTGCTGAGTTTGATACTGGCGAACATGCCCGGATGGAGGCTGCCTTTGCCGGCCCTACAGGACCTTTAATGAACAACGGGTCCGCGTTCACACCTGCGGAGTTTGCTCGCTTCCAACAACAGAGTCGAGTGGGCCTGCCACAAACGTCAAGTCCAGCCACATCCGCGTCGCCGATGATGGCGGGTTATCAGCGTCCTATGGGCATGGGATACATGGGGATGGGAGGAATGGGCATGATGCGTCCATCCTATACACCCATGAGTATGCAACAACAGCCAGCGGAGGCCGCTACTCAGGACAAGGGCAAGGGCCGCATGGTCGAGCTCGATGATGAGAACTGGGAGGCACAGTTTGCCGAGATGGAGACGGCGGGTAACCAGACCCTGGACGATGAGGCCAACGCCGCTATGGAGGCGGAGCTGAATGAGCTCGATAGGTCAGTCCCCACTACGGACGGTGCTTTTGAGACAGTATGGCGAGAAATCCAAACTGAATCGGCGGCAATCAGGAAACTGGCAGAGGAAGATGCCTCTTTCGATATCAACGACAGCATGCACATGGGCGACCTTGGCGAGTGGGACGGCTTTGATAATCTGCACACGCGTTTCCGAGATCCTCAGCTGGGCGATTACATGTTCGAAGAGGAGAACGTATTCCGAAATGTGGCCAACCCCTTTGAAGAAGGCGTCAAGATCATGCGCGAAGGCGGCAATCTTTCCTTGGCCGCGTTGGCTTTCGAGGCGGCTGTGCAGAAGGACCCTCAGCACGTTCAAGCCTGGACAATGCTGGGATCGGCGCAGGCGCAAAATGAGAAGGAGCTCCCTGCTATTCGTGCCCTGGAACAGGCGCTGAAGGTGGATCCCAACAATTTGGACGCGCTCATGGGGTTGGCTGTTTCGTATACAAACGAAGGCTATGACTCGACAGCTTACCGGACGCTTGAGCGCTGGCTTTCTGTCAAGTACCCTCAGGTCATCGATCCCAAGGAAGTGTCATCCGACGCAGACTTGGGCTTTACAGATCGCCAGCTTCTACATGAACGGGTCACCGATCTGTTCATCAAGGCGGCCCAGCTGTCACCTTCCGGAGAGCACATGGACCCAGACGTTCAAGTCGGGTTGGGCGTCCTCTTCTACTGTGCAGAGGAATACGACAAGGCTGTCGACTGCTTCTCCGCGGCGCTGGCATCTACCGAGTCGGGCACGGTAAATCAGAAGGAGCAGCTTCATCTTCTCTGGAACCGCCTCGGAGCTACACTTGCCAACTCCGGTCGCTCGGAGGAGGCTATTCAGGCATACGAGCAAGCTCTTACAATCAACCCCAACTTTGTCCGTGCCCGGTACAATCTTGGCGTATCCTGCATCAACATTGGTTGCTATCCCGAGGCCGCACAGCACCTCCTAGGCGCTTTGTCTATGCACCGTGTCGTCGAACAAGAAGGTCGGGAGCGAGCGCGCGAGATTATTGGCGGTGGTGAGGGCGGTATTGATGACGAACAACTTGAGCGGATGCTGCATATCAGCCAGAATCAAAGCACCAATCTGTACGATACGCTGCGGCGTGTCTTCAGCCAGATGGGCCGTCGGGACCTGGCTGATATGGTAGTGGCAGGGATGGATGTGAATGTGTTCAGGAAAGAATTCGATTTCTAGGATGATACCTCCTCGCTTGCTGCCTTTGTCTTCATAGAACGGATGGGCAAGATTTGGCATGATCGGGCATATTATTTCGTCTCTCAGTTGATGTGTTGGATACCATATGTCTTTCGTACCCTCAAGGTCAACGTGCAGCGAATTTGATTCATACCTTGAGTATCGCTATCGAGCAAATAGAGCTAAGAGAACCTGCTGGTCTCCGTCTCTTTCTCAACAGGCTTAGTATATTTCAATGCGCAGTCTACCGTTGCTATTGACTAAATAACCCTGATGATAACAATCTAGTTAATACATCTATATTCTAAAGCGAAAGAAGATACAGAGGGTTAGATATTGTTGTTGATAGTGAAGACTTGACATCTCCTTCTCGGCAATCGTTCCGGCTTGCGTCATTGGACGGACCTCGGAAGTGCACGAGAGCATCCCCTCATCTCATCCATTGCCATCCTCCGAAGCTTCGATTTCACGAAATGGCCTCCCATCGATGGCCTGATACTTGATACCTGAAATTAAATTGACTCACTGTATCTAGAGCACCAGGATGGCTATCGTTAGTGGTGCTCAACTGATGGCCCGGACGCTGCGCGATCTGGGCGTCACCGTGGTATGTCTGCTGTTTCAGTCTGTCGACTCCTGCTGACAAGGCTCAGATTTTCGGCCTGGTGGGCATACCAGGTGACTACAGGTCAGCCAACCTTTACTGGGGAGTTCTGCTAACCTATTAAATACCAGTGGTTGAGATTGCTGAGGAAGCCATCAACTTGGGTATTCGCTTCATTGCTTTACGCAACGAGCAGGCGTGCAGCTATGCAGCGAGCGTTTATGGGTATATGACAGGACGACCTGGTGTTTGTCTTGTCGTGGGTGGACCGGGTGTCCTCCATGCTTTAGCTGGGGTGAGTGCGGCAGCGCCAGCGCTATCCAGTCCCAATCATCCAAGCCGTGACTGACATTCCTTTTGTGGTGTAGATTGGCAATGCTTCCGCGAATAACTTCCCCCTTCTTGTCCTCGCCGGATCGGCGGAAACCTCAGGCGTCACCAAGGGCGCCTTCCAGGAGATGGACGCCATCTCACTCCTCACGCCGCACACCAAGTTCGCCGTGCGACCGCCGTCTCTCGCTTTCGTCGCCGGCGCCGTCAAAAACGCATACCGGACATGCTGGTACGGACGTTCCGGAGCGACGTTCGTCGACCTGCCTGCCGACTTGATCCAAGGCAAATCGGCGCCTGGGTTCCGCTTACCGGAGCCCGAGGATATACTTGTCCCGCCGCCTCCCAAGGCGAGTGGGGACCCCGCGATGATCCTCAAGGCGGCGCAGATGCTCAAGGCGGCGCGTGCGCCGTTACTGATTATCGGCAAGGGGGCCGCGTATGCAAGGGCGGAAGACAAAATCCGGAAGCTAGTCGAGCAGACGCAGGTTCCCTTCCTGCCGACGCCCATGGGGAAAGGCGTCGCGCCCGACTCGCATCCTCTCAATGTGTCGAGCGCGCGGAGCACGGCGCTGAAGCACGCGGACGTGGTGCTGGTCCTCGGGGCGCGGCTGAACTGGATCCTGCATTTTGGCGAGCCGCCGAAATGGTCTCCCCAGGCGAAGATCATCCAGGTTGATATCTGCGCCGAAGAGATCGGTCGCAATGCGGGCGCTGCGGAGCTGGGGATCATCGGCGATATCGATTTGGTCGTTGAGCAGCTGCTGGTCTCTCTTTCGAACTGGCGGTATGCTTCTTCCGCTGTTCCGAGCCGGTATCTGTCGTTGTTGGCCGAGTCAGCGAAGAAGAACGAAGCCAAAGCGCAAAGCGCTGCGTTCACGCGCACGCCCAAGAATCTCCCGTTGACGTACCAGCGGGCCTTCCAGATCATTAAGACGACGCTGAATTCGCTGTCGCCGTTCGAAGACGGGAACGTCGTGTATGTATCGGAAGGCGCTAACACGATGGACATCTCCCGTTCGGTCTTTCCGCTGGACCATCCGCGTCAGCGCCTGGACGCTGGCACATATGCTACGATGGGCGTGGGAATGGGCTACATCATCGCCGCTCACGAGGCGTACAACGCCTTTCCGGCATCCACAGGCAACAAACCCAAGAAGATCGTGGCTCTGGAAGGCGACAGTGCGTTTGGCTTCAGCGCGATGGAAATTGAGACCATGGCGCGCTACAGAATCCCCGCTCTGATCTTCGTGGTCAATAACTCGGGTATCTACCACGGCGACAGTACTTCCGAGAGCTCATGGAAGCAGCTCCAGGCTCAGACGGCGGCCAACGATACCAAAGCTGACGGCCGGGATGACGGCAAAAAGGGTCTGCGGTCGACTAGTCTCCTTTACGAGACGCGTTACGAGCAATTCGGTCCCATGTGCGGCGGGAAGGGGTACTTTGTCCGCTCTGAAGAGGAGCTGGAGACTGCTACGCGCGAGGGATTCCTGAGTGATACGGTCACTGTGGTCAATGTCATTGTGGAACCGGGCATTGGGAAGACGATTGGTTTTGCTTGGCAGGGGGGTAAGTTGAATAACCACGAAGGACAGGCTAAATTGTGATGATACTTTTCTCGATTGGATACTGTAATATTCATAGTGTAACAATAGTAATGTGGTTGCCAAATCCATGTTAACGTTAGCACTCTGAATGACATTGCTCAAACACTTCTTCACGAATGTACAAGCTTATCAAGCACTTTCGCAACAGCAACAGCCTTTTCCTCCCCGAACCGCCCCCCTACAATCTGTACGCAGACTGGCATATTCTTGACCAGCTCGATATCATCTATCACAGCGTATTAGCAAGCAAGTCTCAGATGTACGATGTACAGCGGAATTCTTACACTGGCCATAATTAAACTCATCAGACTTGTTCCTCGGGGTATGAGCCAACCAATCCTGATCAGGCTGATCCAAAGCCGGATCTGCGCTCGTCACGGGCACCGTCACAGCCGCGTAGTTCAAGAGGTTCCAGAGAGCCGTATAACCCAGCCACTGATGACTTTTCACCCAAGATCTGGGTCGGTAACCGACCCAGGGCGTTACGGGCATGAGGAGCGCATCGACACCGCTGTCTTTCCACTGCTTTAGGAACCGTTCTTGGAAGAGCCACTTTTCTTCTTCGAGCTGTGGAGCGTCAGCTTCTGCACTTTGGGATTAGCGGGCTGAGGTACCTTTTCCCGTTCCGGAATGGAGAGTTCATCCGCTGGAGTCCCGACTACCATTCCTTCGATCAGTGGCTCGTCGACAATGTCGCAGAGGTGTTTGCAGTGCGAGCCCCCGTCTGCTAGGATAGCTTTCGTCCAGAGATTTGTCCCTGGGACGTGGAGGGAGGTGTCCCATTCGATGACTGTCACGAGGATTTAGCCTGAGCCTTCCGTTTGACTTGAGAGGAAAAATTTACCTTCATGACCGGCTGCGGCAAGCTTCGTTGCTACTTCGCGTAGAGCCCGAGTTATAGGCGGCTGTGGCCTGACCACCCCGTCGTCGAAGACGACTCCCAACTTGAGCTTGCGGTCAGGCAAGGCCGCTAACTCCTTCCTCCAGGGAATGGGTAAGCAACCTGGGTCGACGTCCCAGGGGTTCGAATCGAGAAGTGACTGCATAAAGTACTCAATTGTGTCGGTGCTTCGAGCCATGGGCCCTGCGACTGGGGGAACGAGGTAGTGCTGATGCATGCTGCAAGGCACGTCAGTCAGCCATGCTTTCCAGCATGCACGACGTTGATAGACTTACAAAGAACAGTCCCACGGGACACGGCCCGTCGTCGGACAGATGGAGTACAGACCCTGCAAGGCAGCCGGGATGCGAATCGAGCCCCCGATATCCGTCCCGATACCTAGAACACTGCCTCGTGCACCGATCAGGGCGCCTTCACCTCCGGAGCTGCCGCCGGAGATGAGTTCGTGGTTGAACGCGTTGATGGATTGGCCGAAGACGTGGTTGTACGAGTCAGACATCTAAGCCTTGTCAGCAGAGTCGACAGACTGAGAGAACATGCATACCATGAGAGACTGTGGTACATTCGTCTTGACGTAGAGCACTGCGCCCATAGACTCTAGCAACCTGGCGATGGAACTGGACCTCTGCGCTGGCTTGCCAATTAAGCCAACCCAACCTGTTCACTCCCGTCAATCTTAAGAACCAGGCCAACACAAGCAGCAATTACATACCAACCGTAGTATCCAACCCCTCCACATCAAACCGATCCTTGATGGAGACCGGTAATCCATGTAGAGGCCCTGTCAGGATCCCAGTCTTCTCATACTGATCATCCAGCTCCTTCGCTCGCGCCAACGCCCGGTTGAAAAAGATCTCCGTTAGACACTTGGTCATCTGCTGTGCGATTGCCGCCCGCTTGCAGAATGCCGTGGTCAACTGCACGGAGCTCACCTTTCTTAAAGCCAGGAGGGAAAGGAGATTTGTCACATCGTTGGTTTCCGTCCATTCAAGCTCCTCCGCAGAGAGGATGCCGCATGTTCGGATGGTTTCGAGGGTGTTGGGGAGGGGAGGAGTGAGGGTTGTGGGAGGGAGACGCCAGGAGGGGGGAATGGCGTTGAGCTGGGCCGCGCGTTTTTCCTGCACAGCTGATTTCCAAGGTGGTACTGCTGAGATTGTCATGATGTTCTTGTGTAGTTAAAATGGATCGAGGTGTTGCAGATCTGGAAAGTTGACGGGACTGCTGCATATAGATGTCCTTGGTTGCTGATAATGGGATAGCTGCATGATGATCGGCGATACTTAATCAACGGAAGAGAGATATACAAGGAATGTAGCCTCTGTTCCCAGCGCCGCGGTATTCTATCCAATCCACATGGAAAGCTGTATCTCAGATCTGATACCCGGGGGGATGGTCTGCGGGGGCAAAGAGGGGCAGAAGGTTGAATTGCCGAATACCCAGAGCTGGTCGGATCAGAATGCTTATCTTGGACCGAGCATGTACAAGCTCACCCACCGAATCACAGGAGCTGGCTGCTAGAGCCACAATACCGGTTTGTTAACGTCTGAGTGGGACCACTGATACAGGGCAATGATTTCATGATATGCTTATGATTCAATATCATTTACAATACTGATACATGTCTAAACCGTCATCAGCATGCTGGCATTTTTATACCAGCTCAGCAGCGGATTCTCGCCGCTCCTCGTCTCGGTGTCCTCTATATACGCCCAACGGCGGACAAAGTCCTCGTGACTCATCACCTGTGTCAATTTCCCGGTAATGGCGCGATAGAGATCCTCGATGACGTTGAAATCGGTGGGGAAGAATATGTCGAAGTAGCCTTGATGAACCTGCATTGCACGATTAGAATACGTCCGTACCCTCAAAATCAAAAGGACTCACAAAGGGGGTAGACACTGGCACTGTTCGCCTCTTGTAACGTGTCTGCACCACTGGCGCATTGATACCAGGGACAGCATCCGGGAGACTACTAAAGTCACTCGCGACCAGCCGATGTGCAGGAAAGTAGGTGTCCAAGATATCAAAGAACTGCATGAGCCGAGTAGGAATGTACTCCGGAAGGGTATAAGGGCTCTGCAAAGGCAAGGAAGCACGCAAGTATCGCATAGCTTTGGGGCCCATAGGGCTCGGGAACGGCCGACGCGCGGCAGCTTGTCTGACACGCAAGAACCGAGATGCCACAGGATCGAGCTGCGCATTGTAGTATTCGTGAAATTCGCCGTCCGCATCAATCAGTACGCCTCCTTGTTGGGGCAGTTCCGTCTTGCAATCATATCGGATTGCATCGTGAGCGAAATTATCAAACACCTCCAACGCGAGAAAGAAGCACGGCGAATGTACATAGGTATCCCAGTCAAAGATGGATCGGTTGATGATTTCAACATGGTCCATATGTCCAGCTGCATTCACCGAATCGGTCAGATTCTTCATCTGCAGGCTCGCGAGCGCGGGCGAGATCTCGATGATCTTGAACTTGGTTCGCTGGTATACTTCGTAATCTGTATCTCTGATGAAATCCAGGATGTTGAGCATCATCGTACCGTTTCCGGCTCCCATCTCGTATATGATCAGGTCATGATAGGGGTACAATGTCAATTTATAGTTTGACACCAAGTATCGAGCGACGGTTTCCCCGTAATAAGGGCGGAACAGTTCGGTCGGAGTATGCCACAATTGACGGGCCACGTCCGGCTGTGTCGCGTCTAACTTATCTTCGAATTCTGTATACCGCTCTCCGAGCAAGCGATGAAATGCCGGCCCGTCTTCGATGTTATTGAAATCAAACGGCTCCCCGGGGCTGAAGATGGTCGCGTGTTTCGGGAAATAGCCGTAATGAGGATTATACAAACTATCTATACAGCGGATCTGGTCAGCATTCAAGTACATTTGTCATTGACAGATATGTCGCGGAGCAAGCAAGCCACGTACCATCAATGAATTCTCTCGTCAACATCTTCACTTGCCGCGGGCGCTCGCGACGGTTCCGCAGATCTTTCGCCGTGACAAGCGGATATGTCTTTAATTCCTCCTCGATATCTCTGGGATAATCGCCCCGTTTGAGCCAATGCATCCCATCATCGGTACTCTTGCGCTTGGTCGGTGATCGTCGCGTGAGAAAAGGACGACATTGTTGACGAACAGGCGCCTGCAACGGGACGCAATTTGCTCTGCGGGTTACTGGTGACGATGTTCTAAGTGATTGACAAGCAGGATGTCGGAAGAGCTGTCGGAACAGCTGACTCAGGATCTGGTTGTCCATAGACGATGGACAGGGAAGTTATCAGGCAACTCAATATTGTTGTAGTAGCTCTGTACGCAATTGACAGAAGGACGATAATGACGGATGATGGATGGAGGCCGGCGGAGGAGTTCCTCAAGTGGCCCGAGCTTTTCTCCGATTTCCTACTGACCTACACTGACCTCACTCGCTCGAACGTGAGCTAGATAGTCGCTCTTTTGATTTTGGGCGTTGCTTTTAGAGTTCGACCGACCATAGAACTACGTCTTTAGTATGTCTGATCATTCTAGGGTCTTTATAGGGACCGCCTTTGTGGCTGGAATTCTCGTCGCGGTGGGATTTACTGAGCTTCTGTATCCGGAGTTGAAGCATCGCCTCCGAGGGACTCGTTCTCAGGGCCTGCAGGATAGCTCCGCAGACTCGTTGACGGCGAGGCCGGGTCCTCCTGTAATTGTGGACGGGATTGAAGGTTGCATTGGGAATACTCCCCTGTTACGAATCAAGTCCCTGTCAGATGCGACTGGATGCGAGATTCTTGGGAAAGCAGAGGTATCGTTATTTGTCTATTCATCTACATTGAGAAATCCATCTCTAATGCTGTGTAGTTTCTGAACGGAGCAGGTCAGAGCTCCAAGGACCGAGTAGCCCTAAGCATGATCGAGATCGTATGTGATACTCCTCGATTCCTTCTCATGTCATTATTAACCTGCGAAGGCCGAGGAAAAAGGTATCTTGAAACCTCACTCCGGAGATACCATCTACGAGGGCACATCCGGTTCGACCGGCATTTCACTGGCCACGCTCGCCAGAGCAAAAGGCTACCTCGCTCACATGTGGGTATCAATTCGCCCCCATGAAGCGTCCATACCGAACTAACACTCGTTAGCTGCATGCCATCTGATCAAGCAATCGAAAAGTCCAACCTGCTCCTAAAATTAGGCGCAATAGTAGATCGCGTACCTCCCGCACCGATCGTTGAAAAGGACAACTTCGTGAATCGTGCTCGCGCCCTCGCTCAAGCTCAGACACTGTCTCCCTCGGGTGGAACAGGCTTCTTCGCAGACCAGTTCGAAAACGAAGCCAATTGGAGAGCTCATTACAACGGTACAGGGCCCGAGATATATGCCCAGTGCAACGGTAAACTCGACGCGTTCGTCGCCGGCGCCGGTACTGGGGGTACAATTTCTGGCGTCGCCCTCTTCTTGAAGCCCCGGATTCCAAACTTGAGTGTAGTGCTGGCCGATCCTCAGGGAAGTGGACTCTACAATCGAGTACGATTCGGCGTCATGTTTGATCTCAAGGAGAAAGAAGGCACGAGAAGGCGAAGACAGATTGACACGATCGTCGAAGGCATTGGGATTAACCGTGTCACTGCCAACTTCGAAGCGGGAAAGGAGCTCATCGACGATGCGGTGCGAGTGACGGATGCGCAGGCGTTGGCCATGGCTAGATGGTTAGTCGAAAAGGATGGTATCTTCGTTGGAAGTAGCAGTGCTGTCAATTGTGGGTATATTCTTGCTACCTAGTCTGCTATCTTGCTAATCACTATGATACAGGCTTTGCGGCAGTCAAAACAGCGATGAAGCTCGGTCCCGGCCATCGAATCGTCACAGTCCTGTCTGATTCCGGCTCAAGGCATCTATCTCGATTCTGGGCCAAGGCTGGAGATGTCGGCGGTGCGGTAGATACCAAGCTTGAGGACGTTCTGAACGCCAAAGACGAGTAGCGGTTCCAGTACAAATCACGTCAACCCTTGGATTACCAAAGGTCCAGGGTTCTGCAGTCAAAGCGTGCCACAATGATACGGCGGCGTTGACCGACCTGCCCTTCCCTCCTGCCTTTAGCAATGGAACTTCTGGGTGCGCGCCTCACACACTCTCGTTCTCCTTCCCACGATCGTCCTGTTCCCAAGGCTCGCTGGGCTTGATCACAGAGGCATAGTCGAGAGTCAACTGCTCGAGGATAACGGCTTGGTCGCCTGTTGGCTTCGCTTCGCTCACGGGCTCTGCAAATCCGTACTTTGAACCGTCATCCAATTCAGCCCAGAGTCTCAACAGGGCGAACTCTATTTCAGCGTGTGAACGACCGGGAAGGGCGGCACGAATATCGGGCCAAGTTAGACCCTGCTGATCCTTGAAACTCTGCAATTTGTCCACCTCCTCCTTCGACCAGGGTTTGGAGAGTCGAGGCGGATTGTCATGCCGTTCAGTCCAATGCGTCTGGTTCCACTGCATGAGTGAAATCAGTTTTCGCTGCGGGAAATGTTCTAGGACTTCCTTCCATTTCTTTCCTTCAATCTGCCTCATGCGGACGATCAGCTTCGCCTCGTCTGGAGTCATCAGTGTCCTTTTGGCTCTAGTAGGAGTGGACGCCTGCGCTATGACCGGGTCTGCATGTTGCTCGGCCCCGGAGATAGGTGTATCTACAGGAATACACTGATCTGCATGTATTTTAATGGATTCTGACTGTAATTGTGAAGCTGGGCTGTTGGCAATTTCGGTCTCTGCCGCCCCATGAAGAGCATTCATGGTTGGTTCAGAACCAGGATTCTGCTGCGGGAGAAGCGGTCTGCGCTCATCCTTTGTGCGACTCGTAGTGGTTTGGACATGCTTTTTGCCCCTGATGTGAATGGCGGTTTTCGGGGTTGGCGATGGTTGATAGTCTTCCTGCAGAGGATCGTCTGATTCGCTTCCGTCTGGGGTATGTGCAAAGGACCAGTCGTGCACGACGGGGCTTGATTGATGCTTGTTTTTTCGGCTGACTCCAAGTTTCTTTGTGCTCTTTTCCTTTTTGCCGCAGGTGTTGCGCCTTGATTTTCCAGGAAGTGCCCATAGAGACCCCGCTCTTGGAGGAGATGCAGACCGGACAGCAGTCAAAGGAAGCTTCGGGCGTGATCGGTAGGAAATTGGCGTCGAGCAATCGCCTTTGATCTCAGGAACACGCCAGATAGACTCCACTAGCTCACCTCTTTCTCCAGGCAGCTGTTGGGATTGGATGGGTGTATCAGCCGTAATATTTGCTTTTGCAGGAAAAGCCTCACTTTCAGCCGGCAGGGCCCGAGCATCAGGTTCCCCTGACTCATTGGGGACGATCAATGCACAGTCCAACAAGGAATCCACACTTTTTGAGTCGTCCAAGTCTGAATTCTCATCGGCAGTTTCAGGTGGCTCATATTCCCGATCTAACCGCAGCGCTGGGAGTGGTTGCATCGATGCAAGTGGGAGCTGTAGCTGCTCTCCATCCCTCGCGTCATCATCGCCAGTCTCTGCCTCTGTCTCCGAGTCATGTACATAACCCGCCAGCGTAGCACCAGAGATCTGAACCGCAGACGTGGGCGGATCTACCTTGAACACCCGCCCGTCTTCCTCGTCCGTTTCCCCAGTATCGTCTTCGCCGGACATTCGCTGTAAGTGACCATTATTGACCACAATCTTCCCCGTCTGTAGATCGATTTCGTCCCCAACATTGGTGAAATCCTTTCCGTATTTCTCGAAAATGTGTTCGAAGATTGATTTGAGGCGTAAGTCATTTTGGGCTCTGGCTTCCTGTAGGTCTATGTCGTCCGAGTCTTCGCCGTAACCAGCCAAAGATAAGCGCGGTCTTTTCTGAGGCCTTTCCATGATGATTGACGGTCAAGTGGCTGTATAATTCGTAGCATAGGCAGACACTGAAGGTGAACAACTGTATTCGAGCTTTTGGAGGTACGGTTGCGATGCAGCCGGTCGGGGATATTGAGGAAATTCCTGTACGAGGGATGTGGGAACGGTCACGAGAGGCATTGAAGCGTACGTGTGAGAATGTCTATCAAAGGTCGAGGTCATAAAATTGCGTTGCAGTATTGTAGGTAGGCGATGTGTTATTCCCATCAGCAAACCAGGGTTGAATGAATTCACAAAATATGGACAAAAGAGATGACAGTGAATGGCGATCCCATTCATTAGCTCGACCCTATTGTTATAGCCATATTTATTCCATGGAGTTGATTGTTTCAATAAGGCTGCTGAATTCGAGACCTTGAGTCTGCTCGGACAGCGACGCGACGCCAGGCACGGCCGCACGGGTTACTGCATGACGTCTCCGAACACCGTGCATGTGCGCTTCTCAGTCTTCTCGGAACAACATCCAGGCTTATCCATACCTTAGGGGTTGTCCTCTCACGCAGAATGCATGGAGCCACATCTTCAACAATCTATGAAAATGTATTGCCAGAAATGTCGAACGCCGCTGAAGCTGGATGGCTCCCTTGAGTCGCTCAACCCAGCGGCCTTTGACTTACTCGTCGGTAAGCTCCAGACTCCAGCTGCATCCCCTATAGGCGAATCGCTAACTCTTGTCCTTTGCTCGATAAATAGGCTCAACGGGCAGAACCCTTCCAGAAAATAACACTACATCCTCTACACTAGTTTCTTCCCCCCCCGAAAGACGAGAGCTCTACGATCGAGTCTCCAAGCATGCTACGTCGCCGGTATACAGAAGATCGATCCCGGCACCCCGGCCTACTGGCAGCGGCCACAACAACCCTCCCAGGCTGGGCCGCGGAGACAGCGGCAATATGTCGTTCGTCATGCTCACGGAGTCACAGGTCGGCCCACCCCACAGCTCGAGCAACAATGGAGAAGGTCAGTCGTGGGCGGGCAAACGGCCGTCTGGCGCTCCGAATGACGAACGGGAGTCGGAAGATGGTTCTTTCTCGGATCAAGTAGAGAGAACCAATCGATTGTTTGAAATCATATCAGCTCGCTCCGATATAGACCACCCGGTTTGTGTGGAGTGCACGGAGATGCTCGTGGATGGGTTACAGAAACGGCTTGTGTCTGCCACCAAGGAGCGGGACGCTTACATATCGTTCTTAAGGGACTTGAACTCTTCAGCACCCAGCGCTGACGAAATCGAGGCGGCTGAAGAGTCGCTCAAAGAGGCTCTTGCGGCGGAAGAGGCGGCATTCGAGGAGCTTGTCGCATTGGAGAAGGAAAAGGCCGCCCTAGACGAGGAGATCGCAGCTCTGGAGGAAGAGTCGCGGCAGCTAGACCTCGAGGAGGAGAAGTTCTGGCGAGACCGGAACGCCTTCGCTTTGACACTCTCCGAATTTCAGAACGAACGCGATGCCCTGAATATGCGGTACGATCATGATTCACGCCAGCTGGAACGACTACAACGCACTAATGTTTACAATGACGCCTTCTGTATTGGGCACGACGGCTACTTTGGGACCATCAACGGGCTGCGACTGGGTCGTCTGACCAACCCGTCGGTGGAGTGGCCGGAGATCAACGCAGCTTGGGGTCAGACGACACTACTGTTGGCCACTATCGCTGAGAAATTGGGATTCCAGTTTCTGGGGTATCGGCTGAAGCCAATGGGATCCATGTCACGCATTGAGAAGATCGAATATCCACGAACCTCGCCAGCTCAGTCTGCGCTCGGCGGGGGTAGCGCAGAGACCACTCCGGCGCCAAAGATCACCACTCTCGATCTCTTCTCTTCTGGAGATCTCCCGCTCAACCTCCCTTGGCTTCACCGCCGATTTGATGCAGGTATGGTCGCTTTCCTGGAATGTTTACGTCAGCTGGGAGAATTTGTGGAGACGACGCCAGCACCTGTCTCGTCGACTCGTCGGGGTCACGGTAATGCTGCCGTAACGGGGTTGAAACTCCCGTACGAGATCAAGCGGGACAAAATCGGCGATGCGAGCATCAAACTTGGTTTCAACCAAAACGACGAGACCTGGACGCGTGCGTGCAAGTACACGCTCACCTGCTGCAAATTCCTGCTAGCTCATGCAAGCAATGTCGCCAGTGCTGGATCCAGTAATTCTGCTGCTGTAGCGGCTGCAGCCGTCGCAGCCGGCGAACAGGCTCGACTTGCAACGGCCAGTCCGACTCGAAAGTAGGACCGGCGTCATACAGGACAACATGGATATATGGCATGCTGTGTAGCCTCAAGCAAGCACTTCTAGTTGATTGGCTTGCTCTCAAGCCGGCGTCAAGCTGGTGTCAAGGATTGCGCTACTACGATCCACCACGCATCGCTGCCTATGGCCAATTATATGGCGGTTGCACTTGTTACATCCGCTTCCAGCGTTTTGGCACCAATCGGGAAGGACAAAAGCGTATCCGGATGCGACTGGTTGGTCCAGATTTGGCACGCAAGTTGTCTCATCGTTGCCTCGGCCCACCCCCCAGAATCTGAAATCCAGCTGAGGCCTCGACTGGCTCGACTTGGCGCTGTCTCGCTATGCGAGCGCTGCGGATGACAGTCTTTCGCCCTTGCGTTGTGCCTTGTAGCACGACCATGGTGGTCGTTCTCACATAGCAAAGGCATAGATCGACAGTACTCCGCAGTTTAATGCATTTCAGGCCGTCTGTAGGCGGTAAAGAGGATAGTGTCCTTGGCTTTTCTTCTTCTTGCTCAACCATCATGTGGTCCGCGGACATACCTTCCTATGGCCATAGGAGACTAGATGATGATGCGAGACCTGCCAAGTGGTAGCCGGACTTTTGCTCACAGGACGATTGTACGATCCACAACGGCGAGTGGGAGTTTGATCCTTGTTGTGCCATGGCAACCAGACCCCGTCCGTACCTACTCGTCGTTAGTTGTTACAGAGGACACGGGAGATCGTCCATTAGCCTGGCGGCCGTGATGATGACACGTCCCCGTAACGACATGGGAAGGAGGCGCACGCAACATTATTCCGGCCATTATAGGTGACCGGTGTAAGGGAATCTTGCATCGGCCTAGAGAGGTTGTAATAATATTAATGTACGGACTACGAAACCGCTACCAATTAGTCTAGCCAGACGCCGGGAAAATCCCAGCGCATTGTTCCTTACTTCTTTGTCCTCTTGCTTCTCTTTGTCTCCAATGAGTCCAATCACATCATATCATTCATATGTAACCCACAAGACGCCGTGGGCCAATCGACGAGCGACGAAGCAGCGACCTCGAGAAGAAAGAAACCAGCCGGTCCGAGAGCCTGCCATTCAGCTGATCCATGTTGCTGGGACTGTCAACCTTTTACTTCATTATTGATGATTGATCACCATCAATGAAAGATAATCCTACAACTCAACAAGGACTGGATGTTTCGGGCCGCTCCCGACACACGAGGTTATCTTCTTTCTTTGTCAACCCCCAATACTACCTACTCGAGACGGTGGGCTGGGAACTGGATTTCCTGGCAGACAGTTCACTACATTGCACAGCACAGCCTATCGCACTCGCCACTCAGTTCGTTTTTAGCCCGCCCTAGGGGAAAGGATGGATGATTCCGCCGCGAATCAGAGTGCTGAAACGAAAAAGGCATGGATGTGCATGTCAAGGGTCCTTGCTCATTCAGATTGGTCTCCGCCGACGGTGTGGCTAAGTCCTGCTCTAGGGCAAGGAGGGATATGTCATCTCAAGGTTAACCATCCAAGTAAGGGAGTGCTTACAGTTACCACCCTACTCCGTAGTAGTGCCGAGTCTCGACGGATGGAGAATACTGGGTCTTCGAGGGTACTCCATACTTACTGTACTCGGTGATCGTCTTCTGTCTTCTGTCTTCTGTCTTCTGTCCAGTGCTGGCGCCGCCCTTTGGATGTCTGTGACTCACTACGAGTACTCCGTGCCTTTGCCTTGGGATCATGGTTAGCAGGCTAGGATAGGAGTGTTCCGTTCCGCCGAGTGATCAAAGACGGAGATGGTTGGTAGGTTGTCAACAATATACTCTACCCCATGAAAGCACATCGGTACTACTCCGTCGAAGGAATTCAGTTGAACCGTTCGTTTAAAGGACATAATCTCCGGATTCTGTGCGACAATGGTAATGGGTGTATCTATGTATTCAGCGCCGAGATATAAGGTATTATTATGGGTAGTGGGAAGTACGAGCAGACGTCGCTTCATAGTATCTACTCCGTACCTTAGGAAGTACCTTAGGTCGATGGAACCGGACGGACACATCCGATCTGCTCCACCATCATAACGCACCGCCGATTCTTTCCTAAAGGAGTGGACAAGGGTGTCTTACGAGTTACAGTCTTCAGAGTGCTTTACTTCTTCAGGTGAAGTAAGGACTCGATACTAGCAGTGCTGTACTGCTGTACCTCTCTAAGTAAGATACTTGACTTCCAGTAGGGAGCAGGGGAGAAAAGCGACGATGTTAACCATTGTATTGCATCATCTTCTCGAGCAGAGCCACCAGGGATGACACCTGCGAGTCAGATCACGAAGGTTGAGTCTCCTGAAGCATGGTCATGGAGCTCAGGCCTCTTTCAAAACATGACTCGAGACACCAGGCAGTGCCACATCGATTCCAAATACCGTGGAAGCTGAACAGGCGACATGAACGTCAATAGTGCTGTAGTAGTAGTACTTGGTACTAAATGCGCTTACTACTCCGTATTAACTATCCTGTTATTCACTCTGCTTTGCCCCATACGTATGAGTACCTAGATAGGCCAGGTGCTCATACATATGCTGGGGGTAATGATACCCTCCATCCCAAGACCCTCTGGCAAGTGATGGGGCCCAAGTTCCAGAGGCAAAACTTAGATCGCAATTTGCATTGCCATTGACAAATTTCCCTAATCTGTCAATGTTTCCCTTTCCTTTCTTTTTTGGTTATTTAAAGAAGTCAAGGCGATCCCCTGATCATACCCTAGGACAGGAGTCAACTTTCATACATGCATTAGCGCAGGCAAAGCACAAAGTACGTAAAGAAGGTACGTAACTCATTCTTTACAGACAACAGAGGTACGGATGACGAGGTACGATCATGCGATCAGGATAAGACTGTATTTTGTATGAGCTTACCCTACTGTACCTTACGGCGTACTCCGTAGATAGGACAGTCACCAATAGCTCTCTATCCCGAGCAGGGTCGCACTAAATGGATATCATCAGTGCATCACCGAGATACTCCGTACCGAGGATATGGTACATTGTGCTCGTATGAAAGAGGTCAGGCCCCTGGGACTTGACAAAGGACTATTCACTATGGAAAGGTCTTGCTCGGGCTAGACTACTCGGTGCTTTGTAGCTATGGAGAAGAGTGGGTATTATCCGTTTATCCCCGTGTTCATCGTTATTAGCTGTTTATTATCTACATAGTACTACGACATCCCCCACTCTCTAGCCTACATTTAGGTACACATACCTAAGGTCCACGGTAGGTAGTTTAGCTGTCAAAGTTAAACTCACATGGAGAACCAGTGTCGTCTGTAAGGAAGTATTATTATTTGAGGATAAATACCTACCTAATTGTAAGGAGGAATTAATAAAACAATAGTACATGGCTACATGCTTACCATGTAATATGTCACCGTACCTCTGTACTGAAGGATCAAAACAAAAGTACACGGACCATCCGTGCTACTAGCTACAGGCCCACCGATTGGCTGACGGGAGCAGGATCGGGATTTCCGCGCGCTGTTCCAGGTGCAAGAGGCCGCAAAGGGCAAGCTGAGGTCTTTGCTAGTCAGCCTCTGCCTGTCAGCGCATCTATCGTCATTTCCCCCTTGAAAAGCATGAGCATTCTCTATCAGTCTATCTATATATTATTGATAGGTATCGGTCTCAGTTTATTATTATCATGATGAATATTTATGATTCCGAACCATACGGTCCATACGTTGTCTATTTACTCTGGACTAGTCTATTCAGACATTTTCCCGTTCCTGTCTGGTGCTCATCAAGACAAACTGACAAAGTACCACGACCAGCCAGGAAGTGCTAGGCTGCTAGCCCCGTACTTAGGCCGCCGGGTGGGTTCCCTTAGCCTCCTTTTGGCCCCGGGTTGTATCCGTTTTGAACCACTTCTTTTTGTAGCCTCGTTGTATTTTTTTGTCATTTCCTATTTTCCTCCTTTTTTTGCCTGATCTACAATCACTGTCAGACAGTTCTGACAGTTTCTTTCTTGGATCATTTTGCTTTTCTCTTGGTTCAGTAGTAAGAAATCACATATCTAATTTGAAATGTTCTACCTAGTATCAATAATAAGTAAGCTATTATGATTCTCATAATCTCCAGGATAGTCAATTCTTCGAATTTTATAGAAGGAATTGGCCGATTTGCTGGCAGCTTTCTGTTGGAAGAAAAGCAGGAATAAGAATGGCCCATAGGAAAGCTTTTTCTGCTTGAAAATCCTTTTATTTTTATCGTTATTGGATGCTAGCGAGGCTGCTAGCGAGGCTGCTAGCTACCAGGTACTTGCAGACAGACACAGACACATTCTTTAGATACTTGCCTCTTACCTTGACTGCTATTCTTTCTCTTGCAGTCGACGTGAAGCAATTGACTGCCTACTATCTACCTCCCTTCTACCCGATGGACTGACCCTCGTTGCTGAATTAGTATCACTGTCTAAGTAATAGAACGTGTGTCACTACGATACTACTGGCTCTTCTTTGGCTACTTTTACCTAACTACTGCTACTGATTCCTGCATCTGAACCGCATCCAACTGACAAGTGACAACTACCTACAACTCCATACGACTGTTTGGAACCAACTACGCTGCCGCTTGTGCTGCAACAGACAACTGACAAATTGTCGATACTGTCGAATCTGCAAGCTACACTCTACTACATAAGTCTTTTGCTATTCCATTGTGCATTGCCCTTCTTTTTTCATTTATTCGTCCTCCTTCCACCATCGCCGTCTACATCGATCATCATTCCCAGCCGTCTCGCCCTCGTGAGCACTGGAGTATGCCTACCAGAAAAGTTCTGGTGATTCGTTTATGATGGATGGTTCCATCGCCTCGTCGTCCAACTTCTCTGCTTCTTCATCGTCATCGTCCTCAGCAACCGTTCGCCCCCGCAGATCTGACGACTGGAATGAGTACCGCACGGTTATTGAGCGTCTCTATCGCGACCATCAGCTGAAACTGAAAGATGTGAAACGAATCATGGAGCATGATTATAACTTCGTTGCATCGTACTGTCTTCCTTTCCCTCGTGTTCTTTTCTTTTTTATTCCCTCTCCTCCCCTGGTCCACGGTAGAACATCACATGAGCATCTCGTTTGAGTTGATCATGCTTGTTTTATCCTCAAGATGAGAGGCTTTTTCTAGATCCCGTCTGCGGAGCAAGAACAGGCAGATCATCTTTTCCTCTTGTTGCATTGCATTGCTTACTACTGTTTCCGGAATGAATTGCGGTGAACTGCATCGAACTCTTGCCTAACTTGGCCTCCCTAGAGAAAAGCAATACAAGGATCGTCTGGCAGCATGGCATGTCCGAAAGAACATCAAGGCCAAAGAAGTCCATGTGATGATCCGGAAGCAGCAAAAGCGAGCAGCTCGAGGCAAGCAAACCGCATTTCGAGTGGGCGGCCAGGAAGTCGATTCCAAGCGCATCGCACGCTTTGTCCGGCGGTACGGTGCTTCCTGGGACAACTCTCGCAACGACTCCCATCCGACAAGTCCCGAACCAGGTGCGTCTCCTTTCAGTTGCCAATCCATCGCAGCTTTCTTTACGGTTGAGTGCTCGGACGAAGTCTAATTCAGCTAGTAGACACCCCATCCGACATGAGTTGTTACACTCCCGAGCCGGACGATCGATCTGCGGCCTTGTCCCCTCTATCGGAATCTCAATCGATGCACCGTGAGCAGCCCTCTTCCTTATTCGATCTATCAGCCACCCCCGAGTTCTCCTCGGAATCGATCTCAATTATGATGTAGCACCTACCGTATTGAACCACGTTAACAAGAACCAACAGATGAAAACAAGTTTGACCCTCTTCAGAGTCCCGAATTAGATGACAACCAATCTTTGTCGGCAACTACTCTCAGTCCTAGCTCGCCACAGCCTACACCGAGGCCGGAAGATCTGTCGGCTCAAGATGCTTTGGATTTGGAGGCTTTGAATGCATTTCAGAATCGTCTTTTAGCCCTCGACAAGCACCTCGAGGCGAGCATGTCGGGCTTCGTGGCGCCCGGAGAAGAATACTAAAGAAGCTGCTGGCAGTCGCCTCGAACTCGGAATCTCGCGAGAGCTTATGGACTGGTCTACAGGATTTCCGCGGGGTTTGACACAAAAGTGATCATGATGATTACCTTTTTCCTGACTATTAACCATCATATAGCATGTTACCCATCATTGCGTTTGCCCTTGCATGTAACACTCAATTCTGTCTCATTCATCGTCATTTCATGCAATATCATTTTCATAGACAACTATGGTTTGACTTCAGTGGAGATGGTGCAGAGTAGGGTCCGGTATTTTGTCTTCGTGCTGCGCATCATCACTCTGGGTCTGGGCAGCAGAGGTGAACCATTAGAGCTAGGGCTGGGTAGCTCAACGACCATTTGTGTGCTGTCTTTGCTTCGTGAATGCATCCAGTCGCAGCCAACACTACATAACCCATCCCTTACAGAGCACTATGGGTCTGTCGGAATCCATGCTGCATTATCGCTCTATCCTGCATGTCAGGCACGCCACACTCGAGAAGATGTCCCCTGAGTTGTTTGCTCCGCAAACAGCAGGTCCAGCAACTCCGACAAGTATCACTTGCCCGTCGTCTCGCTTCTACAGATATTGTCAAATCCGGTCGTCCCTGGTCTCTTATCGGCGGGACCGTCCTTACTACAGCCCGGAGGTCTAGGATGACTGAGGACTGCGTGACGGATATACGAGTTTTCGAAACATGGGCTCTGGTACTGAAGATCATTAGATTGGTTCACTCTGCAGAGATACTGCGGCTGGCCAGAAGTATTCTGCTTGGGGTGAAATGCAGGAACCTATGATACTGGTGCAGCGGTGCTACACACAAGACAGGAATTACAGATGTACGAGGCAGCCCTGTGCATCTGTACGACAAGCTGGCGTGTGCTATTGAGAGTGCGTGGGGAAATTCATGTGTAACCATTATTATCAGCAATCTATAGAGTAGGGTACTAGAGTATTGATCAGGCCCTCAGTCAGAATATAATCTGTAGACAAATACCTCTCTACTCTGTCATATGAACTGCCTCCTAATCATACAGACAGAGGTAAAAGTACTCCACCACAAATGCCTGCATTTCTTATCCCACATGGTGCCACGCCCACAAGTACAACAAAGAAACAAATCTTCCAATCTCACCCAGCAGCAGGCAGTACCGGTACACCGTACCACTAGCCCCAGCCCAGCCCAGCCCAGCATAAAGCCAAACAGACTCAAACCAACAACCAAACCTTTAACCTTCCCCATCTCCCCGGAAAACAATTCTGTCACCATTCATAGGCAAGGCAGTAGGCACACACACAGGCACAAGCACCGCATAGCGGCATAGCAATAGCAGTAGCACACTGCAGGTGCATCCAAGTCTTCCAAGACCAAGACCAAGACCAAGACCTCCTAGTACTAGTCCCGGACTACCTTAGCTACCAGCCTACCTACCAGAATGATGATTGATGCAATAGACGCCTCTAAGACAATAAATAAGGCCGAAACAGGTATTGTTAACTTTGACGACGGAGGGAAGCCACGAGCGGGAGCCCAGCCATGATCCATCCCGTGCCGCACGCCGTACCATATTCTTAGTCTTGGTCTACGTAGTCTATGTTGAAGGTGAAAATTTAATAATCCTTGAGGCTAGTCTAGTCGTGCAATCACTAGGAATACAGAGTAGACTACCTAGGAACAGACGGGATAAGGCGAGGTGAGGCAAGACTAGCATCAAAGTCGAACTTTGATGCAATGCGAGGGATCCTTTGAAGGTTGCTTCTACTTACGGAGTATCTATCTACAGTTCTACACCGTAGATTCAAAATTTAGTGTAGTCAGCGGAGTTACTGAGACAAGCTGATTCAGGTTGCGGGTCCTCTACCCGAGTGCGTACGATTCTCGTTGTTGGTGTATGGCCACGCGACACATGATAGGAGAGTGAGGGATGCACGCCGCATGGATGTGGTTAGTGGGTAAGTGGTTTCTTTGACGGATTTTAGCTGCAGTGGTTTGGGATAGGTCGAGGGTCCAATATCAGGAGGAGATGGGCCAAGGATCCTGTCAGTTGTCTCCCCGAGGTACGCAGTAGATCAGACACTAATTATTGATAGCTATTAGCGGTGTATCAGGTAGATCTGTCACAAGTCACAACTCGGGCCACGAGTATATGATGCCCAAATACTTCGGTATCCCTGTTTCATATCGGTGTCAGTTCCATAATGCGACCAGGCCCTACAGGCATGGGATCAGGGACGAACCGCAAGGGACTTGAGTAGCAAAAGTACCTCTTTAGGAAGTTGGCAAGGGATCCATGTTAGTACTTTTGCAACAGCTACTGTGTGATGAGACAGTCGAACTGCTGTCTTTGTATGCAGTAATTTGTCATTGAGTAAAGTATACACGGCATAAGAAGTAGATGATATAGATAGGAACCCTCGCTCAAACGTAAGAAGAACAGATAAGAGACAGAAAAAGAAAACATCCATGTCCAGATGTATCCAAAAGCGAGACGTTCAATTCCCAGCAGTTCGTAATCCGTCAAAAATCCCAGATGCACCGAAAAGGATCGAGAGGGAGAGTGCGATAAAGTTAACAAGTCCAATATGCGGCCATATCTTTTGTTCTTGATTATGTTGATAATAATAAAAGGTGACAGGGTTATGGATGTCAATGGCAGTTATGAGTAGAATGCACTCTTTTGAAAGCTCTCCGGCGAGATGTCACCCATTTTCCCCTTCAAAACTGGCTTCTTCTCATCGCCAGCATTAGCCTTTTCAATGACAGATGTCATGGTATTGCTACGGCTGCCCGCTTCGCTGCCGGAGGTGATGGCCTGCTGTGCAGGTCGTCGTTGGATGGTTTCGAGGTAGGGCCCTGGCAGGTAGCCAACACGGCCGTCCCGAGCACGGCAGCGCCACCACTCCGATGCGTTGCCCATGGGGTCTGTTTTGCTGAGAACGGCGACGATATCACCCTTCTTAACGGCCAGATCGATACCGGCGCTTTCCTGGGACTCGGGTGTGTAATCGTACAGAACTCGGCAGAAATCAAGCTTCGACGGATCCAATGGCGCTTGCATGGGCTCCCCATTCGGCCCCAGCATCATCTGCTTACGCTGCTCTTCCTGCGAGCGCGCGAGAGCCTTGATGAGCTTGCCCATCAAGTAAGGAAGACCAAACACGGCGATCAGGAACATGAAAAATGGCTTCTTCGACGGCTTGGGGGGAGCAGGAGAGCCATCTGGGAGTGTGGCAGGGGCCGAGCGCCCGTGCATAAAGGCCGCAAAGGCGGAGGGGGTGAGAGAGGCAGCATCAGCCGGCGGGGGACGCCCCGTAATCTTCGCAATCAACGTCCTGAACCATCTGATTATTGTAAAAATTCCCAACGCTGACCCGAGAGTATTTCGCAGATTCCCAAACTGCTCTGCAACAGACACCATGGCTTGAAAAAGTTAGTTTCATATCCGAAAAAAAAATCCGAAAAAAGGAAAGTGACAGAAACGTACCAAAAAAGGAGCTATGAGTCGCCATATATGTGCTCTCCAGCATCTGAGCAAACCCCCCAAATGCACCCACAATACTCTCGATCATCTGAAAGGTAGCCTGCGTGCTCTGGCTGAACGAATTCGTCAAACTGTTCGGATCATTGGGGTCGCCAGGCATGCCGGCACCGTACATGCCTCCCATGCCTCCCATGCCGCCGTACATGCCTCCCATGCCGCCATAGCCTCCATACATGGAGCCCATCGTGCCGAAGCGAGAGTATGGCGATGAATATGCGCCGTAGCCGCCATAGCCGGTTCCATACGGCGTGGTACCGAACCGTGATGCGCCATAGGGGGAGTAGTTCGACGCTGTTCGATTTACAACGGAATTCAATGTGTCAGGGCGAGAAGGTAAAGAGGGTGCAGTAGCGGATGATGTTGTTGAGGCGGATGTGGGTATGGAGGTCGTAGCGGTCGGCGCTGTCGCAGCGGCTGTTGGAGTCATGGTCGAACTACCGACGGGGGAGGCTGATAACACTGTCCCTGATGGAGCGGAGCAGACGTTAGCGATCAAATTCTCGATTATTAGATAGCTCAGGATAAGTATTCAACAGCAGCGATCACCTACCACCACCAGCAGCGCCTGCTCTCTCCCACGGTTTGGGTGGCGAAACCGACGCCATGGAGTTGCGGAGAGAGGGAAATTCTCACCAGCCTCGCATTTGACCCCAACCGAAAACCACGTAAAGAGATGAAATTAGATGGCAAGTTGAGATTGATGTGAGGATAATGGGTTGGAACTTTGATGCGCAGAAGAGAGGGGAAGCACGAGACGGTCAGAAGATGGGGAAGACTGGCTGGCGGTGGAGCCCTCTGTCCGACAAAGATTCCATGGCGCTGCGGCGCATGAGATGCCGAGGTCTGCTTTTGCCGACAGAATTTCTGCTGAGCCGGAGAACGCCGTAGTTATCTTCATCATCATCATGAGGCTGATTATAGATCTAATCAATTAATTTGTATCATCAGTTGCACAATAAATAAAATACTACTGTGTTTAATCACAGTCTTTCAATGAATGACTTTTATATATGACGATGTTCATGTGCCTCACGTACAACTGTTCTCCATGCAGAGTACCTCTCTACGCTCCTACATTATCACTACCAAAACACAGCTGACTGTTTTAATGCAATGAGGACTTTCATGAATTTGAGTCATTATACCCATATTATACATGCGCTCCAGAACTCCCAAGATGCAACGCCCTGTCTATACAGTTCGGCAGGCGCCGATGGCTCTAAAGTAAGTGGTCTAGTACGCTGAAATCGACTATAACTCGTCGCGACTGCGCATCTCGGGTCGTTGAGGAAGCCGAATCCTCCACGACCGCGGTGGCACAGGGAGACCCAGCCAGTAGCTCCAGGCCCGGTTGGCTTCCAGGACGAAGATTTCCCATCTGCAGCACAGAATCAGCGGTCAGTCACTGTGCAGACGGAGGGATTAGGAGAACTTACAAAGTTTTCGGCATATTCCACCAGCTCTTCAGGACGTAGACGAATGTGTTCCACACCACCTCGAATTCGGCCGTAAAACTGTCCCACGCAGTATCCGATTCCTTATGCGGCCTTCTCTCCCATGGCAATCTCTCCGTCGCGTACTTGAAGTCGTCTTCGTCGTCCTCGTAATAGAACGTCGACCCTCCATCCTTGTAAAGGATCTTCGCTCTCTGACCGCCAGGCTGCTCCTTCAACAAGGGCGTTCCCGCCATGATGGCGAAAGTCTGGCCCTGTCCAAGATCCATGGCACGATGGAAGCTTCGTACAGCAGCCAAACTATGGGAAATGCGGCCAAGGGTGTTAATCAACGCGACTAGCTCAGTTCGCCGTAGTGGTGGATTTTCGCCATTCTTAGTTTCGTCGTAGTCGAACAGCACCTTCAGAGCCGTTCCATATCCATTCACCTGCAGCTTGCCCCACAGTCGGCATTTATCGCAGCCAACACAGTCCATCAATCTGCTCACGTTTCTGAAGCGGTTGCGGAACTCTTCCTTCAAGCCGGACGCGCTTGGGTCCTGGAACATGAGATTCTCATCAAAAATCTGCGGCCGATCAGCGAGGATCGCAGTCAGCTGGGACACTTTCGTCTTGGTTTCATTGTCCTGGAGCGGATCGCTTGTGCAAAAGGTGTAATTCTGAAGGTGCTTCCGCAGTTTCGCCACGGCCCGCGAGACGAGCGCATAGTTGAAGTACAAGTTGGAAATGCGCTCCGGGTGATCATGCAGACGCTCTTTGAAGCATTGCAAATTGGGATGCCACTGTCCGGTGGTCTTGTTGAGATAATCCCAGCAGAGATGGGCCGAGATGGATGCATGCATGCCGCTGATGACGCGTTGAAAGACCCGCTTCTCAAGGCACTCATTGTCAAACGGCAATCCTTCTGACCGTTTCATCTCCTTTTGTATTACGTTTCGGAAGTCGTTGACGGCCTGCAAGCCTCCTAGAGGTGGATGCGGGGACAGTTCCATCTCCGGCGGCGACTTCAGAAAACAGTTCTCCCGATAGATGGCGTCCCAGACCATATGCGCTCCCGGTCCTGCGTAACCCGTAAACCTTTCTGGGTTGTCGACCAGGCTCACGTAGTCGCCTTTACCACTCGCCCCTTCGTCTTCCGGTACACAGTAATCGCGCTCATCGCACTCGTCGTCGTATTCGACCACACAGCTTTCCCCGACATTTTCGCCGAGTTCGCCTTGAAGGGGTTTATCACTCGGCCGTTCTTTTTGAAGCTTGCGGCCCGGATGGCCTGCTTTGGGACCTTCCAATTTGCTGAGCTCCTCCGCGCGCCACGTCAATGGAATATCCTCCTCCGACTCTATTGTGTTGACGGAACACGCGATATTGCCGCACATGCTGTGGGCATCGTCCCAGAACGGGCATTCCTTGTTGAATAAATTTAGGCGGTAGTATGAAAAGAAATCCGTCTCTTGCGTGATCGATTGCAGCAGGCTGTAGATCTGATCGTTGAGAGAATCCACGGTGACGTAAGAAACACAGGCATCGGTGACGGTGGCGGAGGGATCAATCTGGAAAACAACATGGTCAGAAACAGTCATAGAAGCATTCTTGGTAGTAAAAGCCACCTACTGCGCAGACAGAGTGGTCATAGCGGTGATGGTCTTGATGCTCGTCGGCGTTGGTAACTTTCAAAAAGGCGAACACTGCCAGGTAAAAGACTCTGGCTGCTGAGCGCATCTTGCTGTCAAGATTCAGAAGTGCATGTGCTAGTATGCTGTTCGTAAAATCGAAAGAAGTGATCGGTCTCTTTGTTGCTCTTCATATAAAGGCCTAGACGAGGATTATCAATCAAAGCAAAGGCAAAGCCAAGGAACTCGAAAACTCCGGGCAATAATGAAGGCACAAGAGAATCCGACGCTATGCAATGAGTATGAAGAGGAGTAGAACTGAAATATGAGCTATACTGCTGGATTGAAAGAAGGATATTATTATTGACAGCTGGTAGATATGTTCTGAGTCTCAATAAGCCAAAGGACAAGCTGGCCACCTCAACCGGATGATCGCCAACGACAGCCGGCAAATTCACGCCAACCAATCAGAAGTAAGGCGTCTTTCTAGTCTATCCACTTCGTTTCTAGATCACTTCAAGAGTTTCATTATTTGATACTACAAGAATTTCCATTAATATTGGTTTGAGTCCGTCTCATTATTGACCCGTCAGAGGCTGACTTCAACAGGTCAAGAGCACGCCATACTGAAACCTTGCTATTCATCAACCATCAATAATCAATAATCAATAGGAACAAAGAGGACAGCTTTGACCTTCTGGCTTATCCTATGGATAGACACTACATACAATGCATGCACGCAGGGGAAACAGAGTGATCAATAATCATCTCTTCCTTTCCCCTACCTTGTTGACCCAGCCTTACGGCGACCTTTGGCCGAACCGACCGACCCTTTTCCGACACCAGTCAGATCGTGGGGGACCTCGATAGCGCTGCTTACACTCCCTCTTGTTTATGATAATAAATAAACTGGCCTGCTACTTGGCATCCCATGCATTTGACTACCGCGAGCCAGCGAGGACGGAGTACTGTTCCGCTGACATCCGCGCCTCGTTCACCTATCTGTGTTTAATAAGGAGGAGGAATGGTGCCAATAAGAAACGTATGGTATCAAAGATTCCTCACAAAAAGATACCTTAGACGAAGAAAGCCACTTGGAGATAGAGTACTGGGGCCGAAGGCCCGAAGCTGGATTAGAGTAAGCAGAAGATGATCAGAGTCTGGATGGACACAGTTTGTAAAATAGGTTCAGATACTTATATACATTGCCACTGCTTAATTATATCTCCAGATCTTCTCTCATTGCTGCACCAAGGACCTGATCAGGACCGCGCCATAGGCTCAGCTGGCAAAGGTAAGGAATCGTCAGAACGCCAGTGAGCTTTGTCCCCATGCTTCTTTCTCCATTGACTGCAAGTCTTGCACATGAACTTCCCATCTGGCTGCGTACACCATTCATGTCCAGCTCCTCTTATACTGCAACCTTCACAGACACCGTCAGGTATATTTGATGTCCTCTTGCGCTTACCATGCTCATGTGGTTTATCCGGATTTCTCTCCCGCCAGGTCATACAGGGACCGCATATTCTCCTTCCATCCGGAAGTCTGCGCGTGCGTTTATGCTTGCCCGTTTGATGATGAACCTTAGCTGGGTGGGATTTGTTCTGCTTAAGGCAAGCCTTACACATGAATGTTCCGTCAGGTCGGGGATGGCGTACAAGCACTTGCTTAGCGCATCGCCACAACCACATTGTCGAGTCTCAGGCAATTCCCCCTGATCCCCGCCAAGGTTGGGGGGACTGACACCCCGGAGGTGGGCAAGCCGGACTATCTGCCGCCGATAGACCTCGAATGTCTGGACAATGTCTCCTTGTAGAGCCTCGTCTTCGATAGCCTATATAAGTAGCATCTGTTCAGTAAGTATCAGATCTATATGCCTAATACTTACCAGCTCTACCACGGAGAGGTCTTCCAGCTGGGCCCGGCGGAGCTCCCGATCAGTTCGGGGTTGCAGCTCGATTGTACAAGGCCTGCAAAGCCATCCACCATACTTTGCTGACTGTGTGAGACATATCTTCTCACGACCACAATGGTCGCATGTTCTGGGCTGAGGTCTTCGGAGGCCCCATTCTGCGGTGCTGAGAATGGATATTGAGCGATTAAAACCTTGATGCTGTCTAGACTCCAACCCAAGCTGTCTTTGAAGCTCCCTCAGTCGAATTACACACCCCGCGGGATGTATTTTAGAACTGATGTCCAATGCGATGGAATTAATAAGAACCATGATAATGGATTCTGATAACATCAGAACCTCTGTTTCAACGTGAGTATTTAACTCAATGAATACTCGTTAATGGACTCTCCATCCAGGACGAGATAGGACGAGAGAAACCCGCTTGCCGTTGTCTCCCTTTTCAATCGAACGACGATGTTGTGTGAGCCTCCTTCTGATATGAGTTGAGTACCCAACATATGCTGCACTGCCATGCGTGTTCTCAGCTAGGAGGCCATAAACACCGCACCTAATGCCTTTTTAACCAGTTTCTGTGCCAGGTGGTCTTAATTGCTCTGGCCTTGCCCCGGATAGAACGTCCAGTACGTTTCATCTCCCCTACCACGCGAATGACAACGTCTCTCGCGCCGATCATTACGACGTCTGGCTGCCTCATTCCCAGCTCAATGCCTTCCTTCCCCTTACTGGGACCAGAATCGACATGAACGTCGGCCTGGTAGTCGGCCATGTGTATATCGAGCTTCAATTCCTCAAAGGTTGGTCCAAGCATGTTGCCAACATGCTGGACGTATCGTACTTGAAGATTGGAAGATTGTTCTAGTTTCCGGTAACGTGAAATTCTGCGGGAACTCGAGGCGTACAGCCCTGGGGAGGCTCACCCAGTAGGCCGTGATAGATGCTGAGCAATCATCGCAACTGTCATGGGTTCTGTCCCTCCAAGAAGAACTCGAACTCGTTTAGGGAAGAGAGAAGTCACCTCCTGTGATAGCTCCTTCTGATCATATTGTTGAAGGTCCCTGAACGTAGAAGCATTCGCAGGGTATCACCCGCCTCAGTTGCAATGGAGAAGATTTCAATGATCTCGGAAACCCGGATGCGGAACCTCTCCATATACTCGTCTATATGCATGCTCAGTATGAGTATAATTCTCATTGATCAAGGCATTCTTACCTGCGATATGATCATCGACATCCATGTGCTCGGATGCTACCGACTGGGTGTCGTCATCATCTTCATCATCGGAGTCATCTTCTGCGTCCTCGAGTCCTTCATCGGATTCGATGGCCTCCATTTCAATGCCTTATGGGTCGAATTTCTCGTCAAAGTCATCCTCGGTATGTTCCCATTGATTGTCGACGTCAGGATTGTCCGAGTAAACATGCTCGTCGTCTGTGTCAGGGATGAAACCAGCAGTTTCGAAGGCATCAGCCTCGGGTACATCACCATCATTGGTCTGATGCTCGTTGGAGTAAAAGTGGTTAGGGTTAATACACCGTCAAATGTCATTACTGAAGGACGATTGAGCTGAATGTATCAACGAATATAGAGAATTAGGGACAGAGAGAGAAAATGTACGGAGCAAGATAATATATTGCACCGGAAATGATAAGATGAGAGGAATGAGAAGGACAAGAATCAAGTGTAGTTTAGTAGCATAAAGCCATAAGTGAGACAGATGATAAAGGAAAATGACGGTAAAGGACGGGTTATGACAAAGCAGCAGTGAAAGAAAATCACAAATGTGAGACATATTACAATAAAACAGTGAATGAAAATGGCAAATAAGGCAGTATCCAATAGTTTCATAGTATGATTGATGACATAGTCTGAGAGCAGACTATATTTGCTGCTACTAGTGAATACCAGCTATAGTTATATCTATTAAACTTCACAAATCCATTCATATACCCAGCTAGTCGGGTTTTGCCTAACCTGGAACCACCCTGCTTCCTTCATCTATATCCATATGCTCTTCCATTCTGCAGCTGCAATGGAGGCCCCGCGTTCTCAATCTGACAATGCATAGCCTGGGGCATTTGCCTCTGTAAGACGACACCAAGAAGAGATTTTGCGCATCGATGCAGCCCCTAAGGGAAAGGCGAGTCCAGTGCCGGACACCAGGGAATCGAAGCCTCGGGCCGCAAAGGCCATCATTCCCGGACTGTATGGCAAAGACAAAGAAGAAAATGACTTCCTATAAGTACGGATCCTGTCAGTTCAGATCCACATAATCCCCTGGCTTGTAGACAAGGATAATTATACCTTGAACTTTTCCTTAAAGGTGACCTCAAAGTAGTTTGACTGAGAATAGACCAAGATCTAATGAGCTGGGAAGACCTTGTCGCCGCAGATGATGGACAGATCGCTGTATGCAGGGTTGAGGAATTGGTTAGTTCCATTTTCAGTCGACCTTTGAGTTTGCACGAGAAGATCGGTAGCCGTGAGAGAGTAAGTACCGGTATATGGATCTGATATTCACTTAGCAGATGTCAAATTATACGGGAAGTAGAACTACGGGCAATTCAACGCGGTAATGAGAGATCAAGTAGACATCCGGTCTTGAATGGCTCACCAGAGTCAAGGGAGAGTCGGTGCAGGAAGGCCACGAAGATGAGCCGAGAGAGGGCCAAGAGAATCAGTCTGAAGAGGACCTGCTAGATAGGACTCTTGAGGGGGTGGATTAACATAGTAGCTCCCGTGTACCTTGTATCAACAGCGGCGAACCAGCAAGGGAAGGCCAATAAGACCAAGCCATATTGGAGATTGAGGGCATACAGACAGTTGAGGAGTGGGCTGGCTGAGCAGCTTGAGATTGTCATGAATTAGAATGTCTCTATACTTAACTACGGACTACCTTAGTTTATGGCAAATGGTTACTCTTATCAGTAACCAGATCTGAATTAGTCTATAGAGCTAGTAGAGTGATAGTAAAACTCAACGGCAAGGAGCTGTTGAAGAGTAGCCTGAATATTAATTTCAGGCTTTTCCACCTTAGAGACAGCTCTATTGTCCGGTTACTTACCTTAGAGCCTGAGGTATCATGGATTAATATAAAAGGTAGAGTGAAGACCAATGATCTTCTGCCATTCACAGATACTAGCTATGACATTAATCCTATCCCCTGATTGGCCATAACAGCTAAGTGAGGTTGATTAGTGAGGTGTCTTGTATTATGTGTTTAATCTGTATGATATGTATGATTATATGACTTATACAAGGCTAAGGTAATCTGTCCTGTATAGTAAAGTGGTTATTATAATTTAGTAATCTTCCTCTAGGTATATATAACTCTTTTAATAGTAAAAATGGCATCTAAGTATTAATAGTATGTTAGTCATAATATAGTTATTAGTTATGTGGTGCTATAGCATATGCTTACTTCCTTATAGAGTGTCTCTAGTTCCAGCTATGTGGGACCCATAGCCATAGGACTATTGTTGGTGGACCATGGGTTTTTATGATCAACAAACCATGAGGCTTATAGAGTTATGGTGCATCCGCAGAGAATGCAATCTTAACATGTCTAAGGTACCTGCATTACGCATATTTATAAGCCTGAATATAATAGCTCATGTCTCTTATATCTTTTATAGTTACCTCTAGATGTAGAAGAAACACTGATAATAAGAATTAAGTACTATATGGTTATAGATATCCATGTCTTGCCTATGTAAGTTACATTGCAACAGATCAGGTAATTTATCTTATTGGTATTGAAGAGGTAACAGTCCCAGATCACCAGCTACAGTGTAGATGCTAGGGCTAGGGTCAGCGTGTATTGTGGGCAGAAGCGATTTTCCCCCGCGTGGTGTTGTGTTTGACATCTCATCAGTATCAAGACTTTCATCGTCGCTCTCCGTCAAGAACTTGATATCTTCGCTTCAGTCGTTCTGATCAAAAATATTCCCATTACAAGGGAATCTGCGTTGCGTATCCTCCCAAGCTTGCCTCTCGTGACGAATCTACCGACCCGGTCTGCCACAAGGACTCTGACTGTGGTCCTGGCAAGAGCTATTGCTACAAGGGGATCTGCGTATCCTCCCAAGGTCACCTCTCGTGACGAATCCACCGACCCAGCCTGCCACAAGGACTCCGACTGTGGTCCTGGCGTTGGTTACTGCTACAGAGGAATCTGCATTGCGTACCCTCCAAAGCTTACCTCTCATGACGAATCTGCCATGTCTTCACACGTATGTTAACAATACTCTATACTATGGTCTGATAGATGCTTATGCATTTTGATGCTTGATTCTCCTTGATCATGTTGGCTGCTCTGACTGTTCTGATGCTATCAATGCTGTCAATGCTCATTTGAACGTGCATTCCATGTCCATTTTATGCTAATCTATGCACATCTATATTCAGGGTAGTAACCATTACACCATCCACGGAATGTATACTATTATGGCGGCGGCCGAGGGGGCCGGGGGG
>JACBAD010002063.1:0-120656 GCA_014281905.1 Aspergillus hiratsukae
GCGTACAATTGGTATTCCCAGACGCTGGACTCGAAGGTCTCGGAGGGATTGGAGGTTAGGGAGCACCAGGATGCTAGGGCACTGCAGGCGATGGGATCCTGGTAGCCCCAGGTTCCGTTGAGGTACTTTGGTTGGAAGAAGCCGACGAAGCCCGTGTCGGTTCCGTTGATGAAGGACTGTTGGTCTGGCTTGTAGAGGTTCTGCCAGTTGCTCGCTCGAGAGAGATGCTTGGTATAGTCAGGCTTGCGCAGACCTCGTCCAACCATGGCCAGGCTGAAGTCATTGTAGGAATACTCCAGAGTACGTGAGATGCTGCGGGAATTGGTCCCAAAACCTAGGTAGTCAAAGTCCAGGTAAGGAATGTAGTTCAGACGCTTCCAGCTCTGCAGGCCGCCTCGACCTTCGTATGACCATTCCAGGGGCTCGTTCTCCGCATCGTTGACCATGGCTTCGTACGCGAGGTCCCAGTCGATCCCGGTGAGGTTCTTGACAAAAGCATCTGCCAGGACGACATCCGCGTTGGATCCGCCTTGCGTCCAGCCCTTGCAAAGACTCATACGACAGTCCGGCAACCAACCTTCATGCCTGTAGGTGTCGAGAAGACTTCGCACCATCCGTGATTGTGCGACAGGGTCAACGATGGTAAGAAACGGGTGCTGGGCCCTAAAAGAATCCCAGATACTGCCAAGCATTAGCATGAATACAGCATATCATCCAGCAAACATACCAGTAGAAGGAATCATAGTACGGCTCGTCACTGTGCCAGAGCGGATTCTCGCCCGTGTAGTCCTGCGGAGAGAGCATGGTCCGGTACACACCAGACCAAAAACTCTCGAGAAAGTCTTCAGTGACGCCTCCCGCCTGTACAGAGATCGGGCTGAGCTTCTCCCGCCATGCACTCTCAGCCTGTTGCCTGAGCCTATTGAATTCGTCTTCAGGATGAGGAACCTCCTTCTCTGCATTCTGGCACGCCTTTTCCGAACTGATAAAGCTCACCCCGACCCGCACAGTAACCGTCCCATCCTGGGGCCGTCTGAACCTCATAAACCCACCAGCCTGCAGATAGAACAGATTAAATCCCCGCGTGACAAACAGCTCCTGAGGCTCGGTCCCCGCGCGATCATTAACCCAAATCCCACTATCCTTCACAGCTGCATCCCCGAAATCCGCACAAAAGTGCGAGACATACGACCCAGCCCCGAAACTAGGCAGAAACGTCCCATTCCCCGTAATCCGACCATTCTCAGCATCAACCTTGATAGACGCATTCTGCCGACTATCCCACGCATCCGTCAAATCAACCAGAATCAGCGGACTGAGCTCCGACCCGTCCTGCGCCTTGCTCGGCGGAAAGGTAAACCGGTACAGCGCCGCATGCTCCGACACCGTCATCTCAGCCTGGATCCCATTCTCCAGCGCAAGCGCAAAGTGCCCCGGCCGCGCAACAACCGACTCATTGACATAGTGCACCCCTCGCGCAGTTTTCGGAAACAGGCAGTTATCCAGCACATCGTCCGGGCAGTACTGCGGGAAGAGGGGGAAATTGCCCAGCGAGGGATTACCCCCCGTGCCAGAGTCGTGCATGCTCGAGAACCCGATGACATGGCTGCCGTCTGTCGCGAAGCCGCCGGTGTTCTGGCCGTCTACGTCGGCGACGGCTTTGGCCATGCCGTAGGGGAGACTTGCGCCTGCGAAGACGTTGCCGCCGTTGGTGGAGCCGATGAGGGGATTGACATATTTGAGCATGTCATTCTCGGCTGATGAAGGTTGGCCTGCAGCGAGGCTTGTCCATTGGAGGGGTAGTAGAGCAGCGAAGTCCTTTAATGCTACCATTTTCATCGTGGATAGCGCAAACTGTGTTAGTTTGTCAGCTGTTGAAAGGAGTATCACTGTATGATCCCGGAACAGCAGCCCCTAGAGATGGGCCACTGTATGGTACTACTACTGCTACTATCCCCGGTATGAAGACGACGAGAGTAGGTTGGAAATGACGGTAACTTGTAATAGATGGACGAGGGATTTTGATCAACAAAAGCACTCAATGTCAATGTAACGTTACATGCAGAGGAGAGATCGACACTGCTGTACAGGAACGATTCAAGCAATGGGGCTAGATATAGTCCGCTAGCTTAAGTTCTATCGAAACGGCCTGGGTCAGGAATGTTAGCAATAGAATGCCAGCCAGAACCTGAAGTGGACATAACAAACCAGTTTGCAGATTGTACCCAGCACGAATCCACAAGGCCTGCTGGAGGTACTTCTGGTTGAACATTTGAACGAATTCTCTAGTTGCATTTGGGACCTCCGCAGCTTTTGGAAGGTACTCTGGATGTTGAACACAATATCCCAGAATGAAGATAATGTCTTGAGCGTCCGTTGCCTTTTTATCTTCACTGGACCGTTCCAAAATCGAACGGCATTTTGCGTTGAGAATTAAAGCCGGCTTGAGCACCGTCACGTTGCCAACATTGATTACTTCGGTAGTTTGATCAAAGTTCTCTTTAAACAAAGCGGGATGGGGCGAGAATCTCGATCTCCACACGTTTGTTCCCCACCTTGACTGTCGTATGGTTCGTTCTGGGTTCGACCTCGAAGTCGGGAGAGGCTCGTAGTAACCGTCGTGCTGCAGGAGTTTGCCCGCGGAGGACGACAAAGTCTATGTCCTGAGTTGTTCGAGTGAAACCTAGAACCACGCACGCACTGCCGCCAACGAGGGCATATTTCGTCTGCTGACCCAGTGCATTTGCGACCGCCGATGCAGCTGTGCGTATCTCCGGTGGAGTCGGATTTGCGGACGCCATAATGTCTCCTTTAGAAAGGAAAGTTAGTCCTCTGACTGGGAGGAACGAGTCCTATTACTTACACTTAGAGGTTTATAGTAGATAGACACGTTCAAGGTTGGCAATGTAGAAGCTGAGAGCAGGTAAACGAGGACGGTTTGCAGAATATGAGCCGATTGTGACGATGATTAAGGGTCTATGGAAACATGGAAGATGCTACTTATAAGTGTCATTGTAACGACAGAAACATAGCTACGCCTCTGCTTGTCTGGTGAATTCTGTACACTCCAGCGTGAATGAACGAGACAAGGTAGGTGCCTTAGGCTCCTGGACGCTAAAGATCTGGAAATACTAGAAGGAATACATCTGTTTTGGAACAGATGGATACTCCACAAGCGCTTCAAATGCTAAAATAGAAAATTTGGTGCTTTACAGACCAATGGATCGAACTTGGTGAAACAGCATGGCAGTTGATGAGACAAGCAGCTACTATCTAGATAGTGCCTGCAGAAGCCCGGAAATTGTACATAACAGGAAGCGGAGTTGCCGTCCCGTCAGTAGGTACCTTAAGTACCTACCTTTATAGTTGGATACTACGTCTATGATTGGCGGATATGGATCTGTTGTCGGACCTTGTTTGGGCCTAGCTCTCTTACCTTATATGGTAACTGCGTCATTCCCCTCCTGCTGATCAGCTGATCACCGCCAACTCTTTGTCGCCAACAACTCTTTAGATTATTCAATGCGACACCCTTCCAACCGACCCAAGCGCATCTCCCCTCCAAGCATCCAGTACATCGCCTTTTATCCTCGTTCGAGACCACACAGTCTTGAGCAACGCTTCTTCAAATCACTGGAGCCTTCTACGCGCCATGCCTCGTCTTCCCCTTGCCACAGTCGAGGGTCACGAAGAGACAAGGTTCGACTCTTGTCTCATATTCAATGACAGCAAAGTCCCCTATGTCATTTGGTTTGAAGATGCCCTTGCCTACTATGGGGTTCCCACGGTGGTGTTCGATTTATATATTCTTGTCACGGACATCGATATGGCCGCCGACTGCTTGATCAAAGCTGGATGGACTGTCGATACACAATCCCCTCATCGAATTGGTAGTGTAGAGGTGAAAACTCGGCAACATCGGCTAGTATCTCCCGATCGCCAGACAACAACTGTCCTTCTTCTGGCATCAGACTGGAAGTTTCCCCTCACGTCTGACTCTGCCCTCGAACGCGTGCCTCTGGACGAATTACCCGACCAAACATTGTCGTTTCCACCATTGTCGGGCTTACTTGATGCCCTGATTGAGAGCTGGTTGGATGGTCCTAGCGACGATCCTTTATTACTGCTGCACTTGGCTGTTCAGTTTAACTATCTCTACGGATATGCTCCAGCTTTGAAAGAGCGATCCTTTGCCAATCAGTTAAAATATGAACATCGCCAGTTCCACTTTGATGTGCTTGCAGGGATGGCATCATCAACATTCCCATTCAGAAAGCACCAACGTGGGATTCGAGATGCACTGTTACAGGGTCGGTATGAGCTGCAGGAATGCTCAGCGAGTCGCGACAATGAAGACCTTTTTGATTCTTGGGCAAGAGTCCGCCTACCACCCCCTGCAGAAGGTCAATCCATGGAGTAGGTGCGCTATTTCGATGGAGGAGAGCATGGCTCAGTTTGTGGTGAACATGGAGAGAAATCCAAACGGTGCAATGAACGACGCTTTGTTAACCCGAGACTCAATTGCCATCCTTGAATGGAAGCCACTTTAACGGAATTCACCAATATTCCGCTCAGACGGTGTGTCCGTTACATACTGTGGGAATGTGGTGCGTCAGTGGGGATTTCAACTGGACTTGGAAAGAGGCAGTTGGCAGGAGAGCTTCCTGGTCCAGGGCGAGCAATTACGACTACAACTGCCTCCACCACATCTACCACGGCGCGTAGTGTGCTGTCTCCCACCATGATCAGAACGACAACCAGCTGTACAGCATATCACCTGCTTGTCCGGGGTGATGGATGTATGACTTGGCTGCCACGTACAGCTTTTCATTGACTGATGTAAGATCACGCAGCTCCCCATATGAAAGGATTCATACCCGGTAAAAGGGATTTGCTAACGGAATATCACAGTTTTACTCATGAAACCTTGGTGTGCGACCTGACTTCAGTACCCTTCAATTAGGGTATTATGTGTTGCGGTATCGGGGTTATGGCTCCGCTTGATATGCAGGGATCTAAAGAGCATCTCCCAATCCTTAGGTTGTAGCCTACCCTCACTTCGGCTGAGATGCTGCCCCACGTTATCCTGTCGTTACCCTTGCGGTGACGGCACCGCGGGCTTAATTATGGTCAACCGTTAGCGCTCGGAGGTGCGTCGGTAGCCGTCGTCGAGGCCGGCCCGACGTCCGCAAGAAGATATACACAGGTTCTTGCATTACAAGACTATCAGTACTGTACACTCGCAGACTTCCACACAACTTCTATACAAATGGTATCTCTAATATGGTTTTTGAATTATTCCCCTAGATCATCACACCCTTGTTCTGGTGCTTGTTGACATTGTAGTTCTTCCAGACAGCAATGGCAGGGATCCCCAGAATCAAAATGCAAGTAGCGGCAACCGCGCCATACATCTGGCTGCGGCCCCAGGCATAGTTGATCGCATCACGAGCAGCCGAGCCCATCGGATATGTTTGCTGTAATGTGTACCCGCCCATGTAGATCGACGTAGCATTTGACTTGAGGTCCGCGGGGAGACGAGACTGGAGAGCGCCAGGGAAGACGTTGGTATAGATGGCAGCCGCCACGGCGTATCCAATGGCACCTCCCAAGCTGGAGAAGAGCCCAATAAACGACAGCATCATGGGGACACCCTCCCGGTTCGCCGAGGCCATGACCGCCATCTGCTCGCCGATGACAAGCGTGCCACCGCCGAAGGCAATGAAGATCTGGCACATGATCACGTAGCCGATATCATCCGACTGACCGCGGAAGTGAATCATCAAGCCCGCACCCAGGATCATAAGCGGCAAGCCAAAGAACAGACAGGTATGCTTGAAGTGCTTGGTCCAGCGCACCCAGAGACCAAAGACGACACCCCAGAAGCATGAACCCACGTTATAAATCTGGGTCATGTAGCCGGTCATGGCGTTGTTGAGATTGTAAACGACAGCGACGAAGTTGTAGAAGTAGAGATCCCAGCAGTAGAAACTGAAGTAGAGCGTTGCGGCCAAGACACAGGCACCCAGGACTGTGCGCTGCTTCAGCAGTTCGTAGTTGATGAAATGCACGCGGGCAAACCACTTCTCCCAGGCGGCGAAGACGAAGAGGAGGCAGAACCCGATGACGACCATCGCGATGAAGGTCGCGCTCTCGTATTGTGCGCGGCCGTTACTGGCCAAGCTGAAGGGCAGCAGCAGCAGCACCCACGCTGCCATCAATAGGAAGGCACCGATGACTGGTAACAATGTTAGCGACGTCGTCGGGGTGAGGACAGGATGTTGGTTCGCGTACTATCAAAGTCATGAATATAATGGATCACAGACTGTGTCCATGTGCGGCCGCTGGACTGGCGGACATATAACCCCATCTTCTCAGCCTTGAGCTGGTATCTTTTGAAGACGACTGCGAGCGGCGCAAACGCAACAGGCATGATGATAGCAAAGGCTCCATAGGCCCATCGCCACGTTGTGATGCGGAGGAAGGACGAAGCAGCCAGAGGGGCGGTGAACGCAGTGCAGATGAAGGGGGTGCTGGCGAAAGCGAAAGTGAAAGCTCTGTTCCTCAAGCCGGACGTGTCTGCCACGAAGACATCGAGGATCAGGTAGATTGCGTCGTACCCGATCCAAAAGAGAACATAACCCGCTGCATAGGAATCGGGCCCATTACACGATGCCAGAATAATGAGGCCAATGGTGTAGATTCCAACGAAGACGAGGAAACCCTCAGCACGACCCCAGAGATTCAGTATCTTTGCAATGGGAAGCTTGAGCACGCCGCCGATAATACTGGACAGGATGTTCGCAGTACTGATCTGAGGAGCCGATTCGAATCCGCTGTAGGCGGCGTTGATGACGTTGCCACTGATGCCCGACTGTAGGGCTAGGAGGAAGAAACAGACCCAGATCCTGGAGTGAACGGTCAATCAAACGAGCTTGGGAAGCTATCAACCCAATAAAACAACTTACCAGGCGTAAGTCGCCCAGACTGCCTTCTTGCTCCAGACCAGCGCAGCCGCTTCCGCTTTCTGGACACCCAAGTGAGCATCCGCGGTGACTTGATTGGGATGTTGCTCGATTTCTTTCTCGTTCCGGGCCTCCAGACTCAGCCTTGATGAATCGGTGTCGGTTCCATCGCTGATTTCGAGACCTTTTGGTGTACCCTCTGGAGCATTGGCTTCAGCGCCGGCAGGAACCTGAGGGGTGGTTTTTTCGCGGTCCCCAAACCTGCCAAAGATCCCCATGGTGACGAGATAGCCTTCCTTCCGGCCTTTCTTCTAGATTAGGTCAAACTGTTTTCTCCTAGTAGGCCGAAAATGGCGAGTCCAGCTTAGCTTTAGCAAGCGCTAGAGTCAGGTCAAAGGAGAGCGGAAGACAAGACCCTAGAAAAAGAGGGAAGGCCGAGAATTCATATGGTATGGAGTCATGGAATAGGTTTTATCTGCTGGTCTAGTCCAAGAGATGACCCAGACACGGTAGCCATGAGTTCCCCCACTCAGCCGACAAGAGAACCAAACAGAACGTGCAAGACAATTTTTCTGCTCGTCTTTTCTTTTTCGAATGACACACACACCTGCTTCTTGGTAGTCTAATCAAGCATGGAGCCCACACTAGAATACTAGCTTGAACTCCCGTGAGTGGTCTGACCGTCTGAGAAGCGTGGGACTGGCACCCGCTGGACTGATCAGATAGCATTTTTTCTGCGGAAGACGGATCAGATAACTTCAGCAGGTTTAGCTCATTGGTGTGGACCGTGTGGCTCTTTTCGTACCACGGCTTGGATGAAGATAGAATTATGATTGGAGGAGGAAGAAAGTGGGATATGGAGTCGGGACAGGTGAATGAGCAGCGATTGGTGTGTGGAACGACAATTTCCGGTTGTTGTCTTGGTGGAGCTTGACTTGACTAGATACGTCTTGGTCGTCATCAGTTTTTCCTTTTTCCCGTCTTTTGCCCTCTCGAGGTAGTCGATATTCGAGTCACTTGCTGACCAATCAAGTCTTCAGCGGAATCTGAAAAGAACTCTGAGGGTCATTGAAATTCAATACAAGGCATGCAGCAGATGGGCAGCGTCATATTTGAAGCCGAAAGCGAAAGGATGAGCGGATCTTATCAGAACTGGCGGATGGATTCGAGCCCAGCCCACGATGTCCCTAACTCCCGGTCATTCTATCACAGAAGTGCTTGTGGCTGTCCTCAGTAATAACAATACTAGATAACGCTACTAATAACCATGGACTACGGAGTACCCGTACATGGTACCTCATGAGACGCCAATTGGTCATCCAGAGCCTTGGGATGGCGCCAGGATTGGTCCCATGTGCCCCCTTCTTATCTGATGAATTTTATCTGATTTGTATGTTTTTAGGCCTTTTCAGTATCTACTACTATGGAGTGTGACAGTAACGCCAGGAAAAGAAAAAAGCAAAAAGAGATTATAAGCGCAAAATATCTACCTCTGCCAGTCAAATCCACGTAATGGATACTCTTTCTCGGTTTCACGACGAAAGTCAAGTTCAATTCCTCAGTTCTCAAAACCCAAAGTCACTTCACCACTCCTGTCCGAGGGCGGAGACACGGCTGTCGTCAGCGCATGCTACGTAGACGGGAATGAGTGGAGCATCAAAAAAATTCTCTTTCTGGACATGAACGTATCGCTACCTCGCTAGCCATTTGATACAGTCTAGAGATCTCTAATATGTGGCTCAGTTAGACCCAAAGAGCATGAGGGAATCGAACGCAACCCTGTTATGAAGTGCTCTCAATTCGCTACAGACGGTACACCAGTCGGCGACATGGGTGATGGCTCTCCGAGTATGAATGCTGGTAAAGATTTAAAGCATAAAGGCTAATTGGGTCCGCTGCTCACCTGCAGGAGAAATATATACATATATAATGCTTGGAAGTGGAACCTTAAGGAGGGCCCCAAAAGCGGCTACCGGTCCATTCGCAAATCCAGTGCATGTCCAGGGCCATTGTGGACTTGGAACTGTTAGCATGCCTACAACAATAATGTTGATGTGGACCTCACATAGATATCAATTCTTCTGTCTAATCCCAAATTCAAGGTCTATGTGCATTGAGAGTCTGTGACACGTGAGGCGTAGTAGGATTTACGCCTCAGGCATCAACTGTCGACCGGGTCACTCCACTCGGCTACGGCTTCCTCCGCATTGACAGTTTTGTATCCCCCGTGGTTCACACCGTTTGCAAACGCCATTTCACAGCCATCATCCTATGATAATTGAGGTAGCCGAGTATCCACGGATTCGGATTAAATCATCGCGACTTACGAGCCACGGCTGTGGAATCATTTCCCAATCAGATGATAGTTCCTTCTGGACACACTAAACAACGCCTAATCTGAATTAGTTCCTGAGATCATCATTCGCTCTCAGATGCCATCGCGTCGCAGTCATACCAAATCCCGGAAGGGATGTACTAACTGCAAGAAGCGGCATGTCAAATGCGATGAAGCGCTACCCAGGTGTGACTCCAGTCATCGACTTTTCCTTTGCACCAACAACTTTGATCATTCGCGCCATGCTGTCAAGGCTGCATGTCAAGGAATTGAATACTGACTCGATTACAGCTGTGGGTTATGCAAGAAACGGCAGCTAGAATGCATATATCCATCGCCGGCCAGTGAAGGCGACAGCCAACATGCATCTACTCCACGAGAGATCATTGACACTACGCCCCAAGAGTGGCCCTTGTCTACGAGGATGCTCGAGATGAGGTTGATGCATCATTATCTGACAAAGACCTATCATACCCTGCACCAAGGCAAAATAGATGCGACTCACTTTCAGACAGTCATCCCGGAAATGGCCACATCCCACCCGTTTCTGTTGGACAGCTTACTCGCACTGACAGCTCTGCACCTAGCCTTCCTGAACCCGAACGACAAGCGGCCGTGGATGGAAGTGGCTCTCAAATATCAAAACCAGGCATGCTCGGTTTTCAGTCGGGTTCTCGTTGAGCTCTCCCCAGAGAATTGTGGACCTGCCTTCCTCTGCGCGGTTTTCATCCTCCTGTGTGCGACTGCATATCCATGCGTCGCCGGCGATACTCATCCGTTTGACCCACTAGCCCAGGTCCTCGAAACTCGCCGTCTGCTTGTCGGTTGTGCATTTCTTTACCATCATCTGAATCGACATCCAGGACAATTGAAAGAGTGGCTACGGTTCCCGAACGATGTGAAACGGGAGGAGAATATCACATCTCAAGGGTGATTACCAATTATTCTTCGCAATAACCAGTATGTAAGCTAATTTTCGCTCCAGGACGTGGAATGCGAAGCTGGTGCCGCTACGAAGGTATGTATCTTCCTCCGTCTGCACCCGTGCGTGGAACGGCTGACACCATGCAAGTGCTCTTCTAGATTCTCTCCGACAAGTAGCGGCCATCATGAAGGATGCCAGTGAACCGCACCGAGCAGCCTACCAGGACACCTGGGAATTCCTACACGATACCATCAGTCTATGGCCATTGGGAGGTCCTCGTGGAGGCATCATATCCTGGCCCGTCCATATTGGTGAAGACTACATTGCCTTGTTGAAGCAGGGAGACTGGATCGCTCGTATATTATTTCTACACTATGGAGTCGGTATGCATCTCCTGTCAGATAAATGGTATGTCAGCGATTGGGGGCGTCGCTTGGTGGCTGCAGTGCTGCAGCCTCTACAAGAGATTCCGTCAATCTGGACCGAAACCATCGCGTGGATAAGACAGGCAGTCGATCTTGACGGCTAGTTGTGTATGACAAGTCGAAACTACCGTTATCAAACCCAGCAAATACAGGCTCTGTTAGGCTGGAGATCGGCATGCCTTGAAGCGCAGGTGCAAAGAGACCATCACGGGGGGCTTCCAGAGATACATCGGAAAAGGATCGGTGAGCCAAGAAAAGGCAAGCTTCCACACAGCAGTACTGTATCTGTCTTTAGGGCATTAATAATGCCGGAGTTCTTGGACGAATCAGGCACGGTGCCTGAGGCCTGAGTCTAGGTCGATTCCTGTTGGTCGAACCGCAGATAGAGCGAGGGACACGCCAACGCTTATCAATGCCCTGCCCACGCGACCGCTTATCTGTGGGGATTTCTAATGTGAGTCGCCTTTTCTCCCCCTTAACTTTTATCGTCCTTTGTCAGTTCATTTTTCCTCATTTTTCTGTTATCTTCAATATTCTGACGGTCGGATTCCTATCCTGATAGCGTCAGTTCGGCCATTTGCAGTCTCTTGGTACGCTTCGGAGTTCGTCCTATCTCTAATAACTACGGACTCCGGAGGCCATCGGCCGTGATGCAGGGGCCCAAGTCCCCTAGGATCCTCCAAGATGTGGAGAAACAGGTATAGTAGCCCATAAGCCATGCTTCCCCTCATTTTCTTTGCATTTCGCGTTATTCATTGTCTCAGTTGAGCCAAAGTCTAATTATGATGATCCCCCCAGTCAATGTTGCATTCTTCTGCTTTAAATACCCCGGTCGGATTGAGCGATTCCTCCCAGTCGACAACGCGCAGACCGGGTAGAGCTGCGATAATGTCCGGACATCTGAGGGTTACGTTCTTGGTCACGCTGCTACTCTTTGTGTTGGTGATACATGTGCCTAATGCACTTACTTCACCTTTGGAGCTTACATGCCGTAATCCCAATGGTGAACACAATCAAGGTCATCATGTAAAGGACGGGAAGCGGGGGGCAGTCGCCAGTGAGAGTGCTATCTGCAGTCGCCATGGAACCGACATTCTAGAGATGGGCGGAAATGCGGCCGATGCTGTGAGTCCTTCAAGCTTCATCCTTGTCCCATACATAGAGAGCGCCAATCGCGAGTCTTTCTGGGTAGTACTAAGCTTTCCGATGTAGCTGGTCGCGACAGTCCTCTGTGTCGGAGTAATTGGTAGGCCCCGCATTGAAGACCAGACTGGATCAATCAGACTTATTGTATTGTCAGGAATGTACCATAGTGGGATTGGGGGCGGTGGCTTTATGCTAGTCAAAGCTCCTAACGGTTCCTTCGAGTTCATCGACTTCCGTGAGACAGCTCCGGCTGCCGCATTCGAGGAGATGTTCAATAACACATCATCCACAATTGGCGGCCTAGCTAGGTAAGATTCACTCCGTCCGGCTGAATTGCGAAAGAGAACTAATGTGTGTCCTCAGTGGTGTACCTGGCGAGCTGCGTGGATTGGAGCATCTTCACAAGAAATATGGTTCATTACCGTGGTCGGTCCTGGTGCAACCTGCAATCAGGACAGCTCGTGGGGGCTTCCCCGTTGGCCGGGATCTAGTGAAGTACATGAACTCAGCTGTGGGTAACGGCAAGGACTTTTTAGTCGAGAACCCGACATGGGCGCTCGACTTTGCTCCCAATGGCACCCGGGTTGGCCTCGGAGACATCATGACTCGGAGGCGCTACGCTGATACGCTTGAGACCATCGCAAACAAGGGTCCGGATGCTTTTTACGCAGGACCGATTGCGGAGACAATGATCAACGCGCTGCAGGCCGCGAATGGTACCATGACATTGGAGGATTTGCGCAACTATACTGTAGCCATTCGGAATGTGTCACAGATTGATTATCGGGGGTACCAGGTCACAAGCACGTCAGCGCCTTCAAGTGGTACTGTTGCCATGAGCATTCTGAAAATTTTGAGTACTTATGATGACTTCTTCGCGGCGGGTAATGTGAACTTGAGCACACACCGACTGGACGAGGCCATGCGTTTTGGGTATGGTGAGGTATGTCGAATTGCTTCCTCAATGATCAGCCCTAGAAATCTGCTGACCAGAGACTAAGAGAACCAATCTCGGCGACCCTCTCTTCGTTCCCGGACTGGATGAGTATCAAGAGAACATGTTGAAGCAATCCACCATTGATGAGATCCGACGAAAGATCTCCGATGTCCGTACACAGAATGTGTCTGCCTACGATCCGGAAGGAATTGAGAGTCTGAATGAGTACGAATATATCCTGTCTTCTGTTGAAGTTCTTCGCTAACAAGCCTAGTTCGGGTACATCACATGTGGTAGCGGCAGATCATACAGGCCTGGCGATCTCCCTGGTCACAACCATCAATACCCTCTTTGGCAGCCAAGTCATGGTTCCCGAAACCGGAGTCATAATGAACAACGAAATGGACGGTAGGTGCTGCACCCTTTGGTCCCATTCAGCTGAACTAATTTTTCAGATTTCTCCGTTCCTGGAAAATCCAATTCATTCGGATATATCCCTTCAGCAGCGAACTACATTCGCCCTGGAAAGCGTCCACTGTCTTCCATCACACCTGCCATGGTCACACGTCCTGATGGAAAGTTATTCTTCCTCGCTGGGTCCGCTGGTGGTAGCAGGATTATAACAGCCACTGTGCAAAATATAATCCACGTTATTGATCAAGGGCTATCGGCAGCGGAGGCATTGGCTCAACCCCGGTTGCATGATCAACTAATCCCAAATCAGGTCAGCTTCGAGTATAGCTACGACAATTCGACCGTCGATTTCATGGAGTCTCGTGGCCATAATGTGACTTGGGTCGCTCCAGGCCAGAGCACGGCGCAGGCCATCCGGGTTCTGCCGAATGGGACATTTGACGCTGCTGGAGAGCCCAGGCAGTTAGATTCGGGCGGCTTCTCGATTTGAGTCTTGCTGTGGAGAACCAATTCAACGGGTCATGCGTCCAGAAAGACTCTAGATGCAATTCAGGTGACAGCACACGTCTAGGACTGTTTGGCTGGCATGAGCGTTCTGCATGGCGGATTATATAGATCTTCCAGTTTTACATTTACAGCCATTTATACTCATGTATATGTGTGTGAAACGAAACCATAACTCTTGACATATCCCGAACTGGCTGCCTTGATAATCTAATTCAAGAGCATCGCTGATCTGCAGCTGCGTGCTATTGGAGCTGCTGGGGTATGCACGTACCACTCCTCTCGTGTCTTGTCACAATCAGACAGGCTCAACCCTTACCTTAAGCCTTAATGTAACCTGTCGCCCACACGAAACCAAGCAGCGTCCTTGGGAGGCTATAGGTACCAGTCAGTTATATATACTATCAGTGATACTTCGCCTGTGCACAATTTCTTCATACCTAAGACGGGGATTCCTCGTGGTAATGCGGTCAACCGCATAATTATTAGCCTTAAGTCGTGACCTAAGAGTTTCATTCCTACCTTATGATCGATACGATTCCGATCATCGTGGTCGATTGACAGGTAAACCTTGGCACTGGATCTGTCACGTTGTTAGACCTGAATATCTCCAATTGGCCCGTGCGCCGCCGCTTCTCCGCGTCTCCTGTTGCATTTAAAATTATTTCCACCAGCGGTGTTACTCAGATTCAGCCCAATCCGCATTATACTTATAAGGGCTTGCAAAGAGAGCAGGTCTCGCTCAGACTGATAACTATGACTCTTAATACTTAGACATTATTCCTATTTTTAACCAGTCAAGCCCGATTCGAAAGGTTTTGCATCACTGAGCCCTGGGGCCCATTCAATATGCGGAAGCTATAGCTTCGCTTGCTATTGTACAGTGAAGGCTGTCAGATATGACTGAGGTATGCGTTTCAGGTCAATGAGTGAATATCCGAAATCCTCAATGTGAATTCTTATTCACTGACACTTTCACACTTGTGTTAGCCATGAAAAGGCATCACCCAGACAGAACCAACCATGTCAACAGCATCTACAACACTACAACCTACTGCTTCAAGAACTACAAGCACATCGAACCACTTACCAACACAAGGAATAATCACGAACATCCGTGACTGCGTCCACAATGTCACCTCGCACTGTCTCCGTCGTCATCTCCCCTCCCACTGTCGACTTGGACTCCTACGAACCCTTCGACGAGGAATACATTCGCACCGTGGACGAGATCCTCTCGGATGAACCTAGCTTTGACGCTTCATTTGACGCATACAATGGCGGTACCTCCATGGACGGGGCGAATGACACCCCTCAGCGGGAGCGCGGAACGGGTCGAGCCTCCGTCGGCAAGAGAACAGGACATGCTCACAAGAAGTCGCCTTACTTCTCGACGGGCCAGATGTCTCAGCGGCGTGTCGGATCGAAGAGGAGTATTACCAGAATTGATGTCGACGACGAAGGTATAGAAGAGGAAGACGAAGACGAAGACGAAGAGGAGGATGAGGAAGAGGATCTCACTCCTGCGACGTCTGTCGAATCCGTGAAGATCCAGGGGACCGATAGCTTTCTCAAAATCGAGCACAATAATAACAGATACGCTAAAGTCAACGGAAAAGACGCTCTTGACGATGACGCCGCTGAGGAAGCCATTGTCTTCGCTTCAGTTCAACCAGAAGCGCAGGCTCATTTGCTGGATTTCATTGCATCGCATCCATTTATGCGTGGTGGTTCGTATCCTGTGAGGCGGTCCAAAAGGCGGACCTTTGTGTGCGAACTCTATGAACAAGCGAAGTCGACTGGCATGGACGAGCTCTCGATCGACAGGTTGACAAACTACGCGAGGAAGACATATCTTGAACTGTATGGAGAGGGCTATGTCGATACCCAAGGCTCAGAATTTGGTGACGAGCTCGATGACGTGGCGGAGGAGAGAAGACCGTCCTCGAAGGTCTCCAAGAAGGATCGGAAGAGAAAGCGGTCGAATGGCGACACGGTTAAAGATAAATCCAAACAGAGAAGGTCGAAGACTTCTGAGGAGAAGGATACTCACTCAGTGGCTGACTCGCACAACGATGACAAGCGTGAGGTAATTGATCTTGAGGCCGAGTCTCCTCTTGAAGATTCCTTCGCTAGTGCCGCTGCTGAGCCCGAGGTTTTGGAGAGCGTATCGCCTGCGGAAGAATTACCCAAGAGCAGACGCCCAAGCATCAGCAAGCAGTCCGATCGTTCGTCGAAAAGCGACAGATCGAAAGGTTTCTCTTTCGTCACGCCAGAGAAACGCAAAAACAGAACAAGCGTCTTGACTACTTCTAAGAACTCTCTACGCTCACCTGCGAATTCCCAGGACGAACCGATTTGTCTGGAAAGCGACTCTGATGGGCCCAAAGAATCGGCCATAGCTGCCCCAGTCGCACATTTAGCGAATCCTATTCCTTCGGATAAGCCGGAATCACGCAGTGAGAGTGTCGCCAGACCCAAGAAAGGGAGGAATCGCAACAAGCGCCGTAATCGCAGGAAGAGAAGAGCTGAGAAATATCGGGAGAGCCTGAGGGACTCGGAGATTCAAGAGCTTGCAGCTGATGATCGTCACATTGAAGACGATGCACCGACAAAGAATTTGGGGCAGAAGAACGGTGGTGATGTCAAAGATGAGAAGGACGTTACCATACTTGGTGACCCCTTTTGGACTCTGGATTTTTAAGAACCAATGATTCGCAAGGTGTGACCGCCAGCGATGAGGTGAAGTCAAAATATTTTATGAGCTCTCAACAAGTGGATGGTTTGGGGTCGATACCCGCTACCTATTCTGCTACTTATGTTCGAGATTACAAGCCTATTCCTGAGGAAACTCGGCAGATTTTGAGCGAATTTGGCCTACCGTCTGACTTTTTGGACGCTGACTCTGACTCGTGCCTAAGTGATGTGCCGAGTGACGATGGCGCTTTGGATGATGATGCTTTTTTGCGTGGCGTGACGCCTGTCCAAGGAGAAAGATTTGAGCGACCTGCAGAAGAGATCCCTAGAACTCCACTGAAGAACGCAGTACCTGCAGACCCTGACACTCCTGGCGTCCCGTTTGTTATGACACTCCGCCCTAGGCCTCCTAAAGTGTCTCCTTACTTCCCGAAGCCGCTCTTCGATCCGGATTCCTGTCTGCCATTCCCCTCAATTGACACACCCACATTTGGGTTGGTGCAAGAGCAACTCGCAAATGATCCATTCCGTTTGCTTATCGCCACGATCTTTCTAAATCGGACTCGAGGAGGCGTTGCTTTGCCGGTCCTCTTCCGGGTTTTTGACCACTTCCCGACGATTCACGACATGAGTACGGCCGATTTTTCAAAGCTGGTTTCTATGATCCATTCTTTGGGCTTTCAGAACGAGCGAGCGCAAAAATGCATCAATCTTGCAAAGACATGGCTGGCTCGTCCACCGAAGAAGGGCAGTCGATACCGCAGACTACATTACCCACGCAAGATGGATGGGAAAGACGTCGGTCGCGAAGAATGCATCGGGGAGGACGACTCGCGTGTAGCCTGGGAGATCGCACATCTGCCTGGTGTGGGCCCGTATTCTTTGGATAGTTGGCGCATATTTTGCCGAGATGAGTCGAGAGGACTAGCGAAGGACTGGAAAGGCAACGGCGCGGCATCAGCAGATTTTGTCCCGGAATGGAAATCAGTCTTACCACAGGACAAGGAGCTACGGGCGTATTTGACGTGGATGTGGCTCAAGGAAGGCTGGGTTTGGGATCGGCACACGGGCGAGCGCAGACGAGCCAGCGAAAAGATGATGCGGGCTGCACGCCGTGGAGGGGTGGCTCTTGAACAGGAGGGCAATTTTGTGTTGCAGACGTCGCCTGTGAAGAAGGTCGCGAATGGTCTGACAGCATGGAGTTGAACGCGTCTGGGATTTGATCTGGTTGATCATGGAAGACGGAGTTGGTTTGCTTGGGAATCGGAGTTGAGGTTTTGAATTCAAACCAAAAGATACCCTGTAGAGTGATCGTTCATAGGGAAGATCCAGAAAATTCCATCACCATTTGTTACAATGCGGATGACATTCAACCCCATCGCCAGGCATCAATCAGTTCGTTGCCTGAGCTGTAAACCACGATAGCCGAAGCAACGTTAGAAAGCAGCAAGAAGAACATATGGACATTCTTGTAGACGAAACCTTTACTGTCATCTCTCAATAATTGTCTGAAATTAAATCTGCCGTTGTGGACCTTACTATCCTGTCCGTCGGGTTTCAATGCAGCACCACGTCACTGTGCCACCCACCCGACTATCACTGAGCCGGGAGAACTACGAACTAACCAAACTGCGCGGGGAAGAAACGATGATTCCACTCTTCACCGCATAATTCTTCCCATCAGATCTTTTCTTTTCTCTGTCTGATGCATCCTCTTGTGCAACACCATTTGATCATCTTACCTACTCGGACTGTCAAACCTTCCTTTTCTATCACATTCTCTCTCGCATGCGGCGGCATGATTGACACAAGCGCCCTGTCCGGTATCCGACCAGTGAGCAGTGCGACCTTCCTCTCAAATTAGGCGCCAAACGACGTGCAGCCAACACACGATTCCACTCCAACTGTGGCACAGCGACCTCCACGAGGTAGTCATCCTCTTGACTTGACTACTATTTTTGACGAGGTAACTAGACGAAACATACAACTCCGGTCGAACAGAGACTCCGAAGAGCCGACGGGATCGAACGCCCTGTCGTCTTCCTCTCTCCGTCCATTCATCCCAGCCCAGTCCTACCCATGTCGGACCTCTCTCATCCCGTCATGCTATTTCCCTTGAGACTAAATGACCGAGATCGCGACAGGGACCGGGACAGAAAGCCAGCCTCCTCATCTTCTACATCGTCAAAGCCCAAACAACGTCATCACCGCTCGGTCCACGGACGGCCCTCCCGCCCTTCAACCAAGGATCGAGACCGTGACATCCCCACGGCTCATTCCTCCACCACATCGTTAACTCCTCCCGTCTCCGCCTCGCACCAGCAGCGTCGGTCCTCCATGCCTGGCGTCGACGCCGCCAGCCGTTCTGCTACGGCCTCCTTCCTCGAGTCGAGAACCAGCCTACCCTACCCTACGTTCTCGAAAGCCCATAGCAAAGAGGCAGTCGGCAAACCGAGTATTCCCACGCCTGACCCGACCGACTTGACAGAGGAGAATAAAGAGGGTGGAGATGCAGGCAATACTCATCGTACCGATAATCGGCATGCGCCTCCCAGCCCGCCCTTGACGAGTCTGGATCAGGGATCTTCTCGCAAGGGAAGCACGGTCGGCGACAAGGAAGAAAAGGCGGCAGAGGAGAAGAAAGAGAAACCCAAGGACCTGAAGACGAAGATCCGAATTCGAGCCGAGTCTACAAGATCGTCTTCGAGTTTGCGCTCGAAAAAGGATGAAGCGTCCAAGTCAAGCAAAACGGCGAGACCAGAGACCCCGAAATCCAAGCTAAGTCACGACAAAGAGAAGGATACACCGGCTCGGGTCGCAAGCAAAAAATCTTCCAAAACAAGAATCGCTGATGAGGCCAAGCTACCCAAGCGCTCATCGAGCCGGGGTACTCTGTCCCCGCCACGATCGCCCGCGACGGTGCGTGATGTTGGGTCAGGGTCGGCAAACGGGTCTGACGCCACCATTGCACCGCATCAGCCATCAATCACTTCCCGGAAACCGAAATCACCTCCTGCCAAACCGCCTTCACGAAACCAAACGCGGTCGTCTATGTCACATTCGTTTGGACCGGGGAGTGGTTCGCCGGTTGATATCGCATTTGATTACGGTCGGCCCCCAACCGCTAATTCCACATTCGGTGCTCCGCCCCCCCCTCCTCCGCCGCCCGAGGTGCCCGTCTCTATTCCTAGAGTCGACTACCTGTTACAGAATGGCGGTCTGGACCACCGAGTACCGAAGACCTTACTGCTGGGCCCGGACCACCCAGATCTTCCCCCTCAGCAGCAGCAGCTTCCAGTTGCGGCTGCCAGAGTCTTCGACCCGTTCAATCGTCTTCTCGACGACTATCAACACATCATGACCAAGAACGGCTCGCTGGCTGTGGCCACGGGGTACCGGTCTGTTGCTCGGCGGCTCCTTGACCGACTGGAAGCAGTGTTTGCGCGTGACATCTCCTCCGAATCGTGTCACTGCCTCATGTGTGATCACGCCGAGATGGAGGAGCGTCCATCAGGAGTTAGCTGGGGCGAGGTACTCGAGCTGGTATCGGGTCGCAGGGAACTGCCTAGCTGGCCACCGTTTATGATGGCTCCGTCAGTGGAAGCCGACCTTCCCGGCGAGCACATTCCCATGCAGAAGATGGACATTGACGTACCCGAAGAGTACCGAGAGCATTATCTGCGGCAGTCGCGCAAGACCAAGGTTGCAGTGGATAAGTGGTTGAATGAACAAGTCGCGCAGCCTACCAGTGCTCCCGAGGAGGTGGACGACGAAACATTGACCTTTGCAATGCTGACACATCTTGGCCCAGAGCTGCGTCCGTTGTTCTGTTCGCTTCTAGGCATCACGTCGACGTCGACACCAGTCCCACGGACGGACGACCAGCAGCCTCGGGCTAGACCGCAGGCGCTTGTGTCATCGTCTCTCGCCATTCAACGACTCTACCGGCTATCCACTCTGCCGCGTGACCCTGAAACTGCAATCTATATGTTGAACAACCCCGGAATCCACCATGTACTCGCAACCCTTGCTGCGATCAGCGATGACGAATGGGATATCCTCATCTCGGGTCGCTTTGATGGATTCTTGCGCAGTGGCGCCGAGGATCCCATCCCCGGCGTCCCAGGCGCGACTCCCTCACGCTGGACTAGCAGTCGATCAAACACGCCCTTCACAACAGGGGGAGTGTCCCGCGGTCCGACACCGAACCATATGGATGGTGGCGTCCGACCGGCCAGTCAGCCGTACGGCGTTACTTCATCATCGCCTGCATCCTTCGGTGGGCCCATTGCGCTGGACGAGGAGACGGAGATCGCGGCCCTGGCTGAGATCGAGCGTGAGATCTTCCTCGGAATGGAAGCTCTCGAGGATGCCTTCGAAGCTCTTCACTGCAAAGCGGAGGCCGTCCGGCGCGCGCTGCGTGAACGCGGAGCAGGCCTATCCATCGCCAATCAAAACCGCCGCGGATCGTACGTCGAGGCACGACTTGGCACGCCGTCGTCGGCCCTGGGGACCTGGGAAAGCGGAACGGAAGATGATGGGATTGACGATGACCGGTCACTGGCGCCTGATGACTCGGCTAGCAACATCAGTTCCAACCGTCGACGACGGCCCAAGCGACGCACCGAACGACGCACACCTGCGCCTGTCGAGGAGGAAGACGAGGAAGAGGAAGCGTCACATCCCAGCCGCCGCGATCGAGGGTCTCGACGGAGATGAATTTGATATTTCGATCTACTCAACTGAAGCATTGATGAAGATGTTTACGACTACCCGGATACAGGTGATCATTCTTTACAGAAGTCAATGGGAAGACCCACGACGACGAGAAACAATGTAGTTACGATCGCAACGAAGCGTAAGATATGAAATGAGCTGATATGGACCAGACAAGGAACGAGAATATGGATTGTACATGTACACCCCGCAGATTGGTATTTCCTTGTACTTTACTCGGAGTTGACTGAGATGTTCCTCGGCTGTTGCTCTAATAGTATCTAGTCTCGGTTACTATCTGAATCATGAATCAAGGATCATGTACTCCATAAGGTACTCCGTAGAATAATAGCATCCAGCATGAACCTCGGACTTTATCCGAGCTGTCCACGCGTCGTCTCCTAAACTGCGCTTTGCATGTGATTTTCATCATCCAAGCCCCTTTTTACTATGGTCTACCGGTAACACATCGCAGACACATGAATATCCATTCCTACTATCGAGTCTACCAAACAATATCAAAATCTCCATCCAACACAATGCAATGCAATGCAATACCTCCTCAGTCCTCATGAACCTCGTATAAAAACTTTCCCAAACAATAAACCCTAACCCCCAAACCTTGACACCTAAAAGCCTCGGACCACGCACCCAAAACAGTTAAGCCGGCGCGTAAGTCTTGATTTTAGAAGACTAATAATCCACCCCTGACTGGGATGAATCTGATTCGTTAGTTGGAGTTGAGGGGTAACAATAGCATTCAATAGATTGATGGAACTTGGAGGGACTGGGGATTGGGAACGTGTGTGTTCAGCTGGGGTATCTGATACTAGCAGTGTAGACATTCTCAATTGGGAATGTGCTTGAATATGTCGTAATAAATCGAACTGAGATGCTGATCACGAGTCGAGATCCATTGATCTCGGTTGATGCCTTGATGGTCCTTTGGTTATGGTTCAGGGTCAGGGTCATCCCGAATCGATTCAGAGTTTGGGACCAACGACGCGGACCACGAGTTGCTTTCCATGGATCGTGCTCCTGCGGTTCCCTGGGAGTCTCGCATCTGGTTCCGGGTGTTTGGAGTCTAACCTGGTACAGAGCTCGGTATACTCCGTAGTCTAGACGAGACGGAAAACAACTTTTATGCTCTATTTCTGTTTTGCTGTTGATCCGTTGTCGACACTCAAACAGCGCATTTGTCCATGCAAGTCGAAGGCACGATCTGTCGATATCAGCATTGAATCCGGGATCTCCAGCCTCAGTGACACGATCTACAAAATATTCCGATTCAAACTTCAAAGGATTCGATAATTGGTAAGAGACCCTGAGGCTTTCAGCCACCAGCATAATCCTGGCGCTGATCTCTGCAGGCTGTCAGGGTCTGCACTACTACTCTCATCACTGTGACTCACAAGCGTAGTAAACCTTAAATGTGACAGTCACTGATGGTTCAGACCGGCCCGGTTAAGGCTCGTGTAGACGTAGCATCAATCGCAATAGCTCTATGGGACCCCGGTCAAGGAACCCAATAGTTCGGTTCCTTCGCTGGGAATACCTAGTTCAAGCAGTGCCAGTCATGAGGCGGGATAAGCCGACCAGGTCTGGGATTCGTGGAATTGAAGGCTGAAACTCTGTCTGAAAGATTGAGATTCGGCACCTGCGTAAGTAGTACGTACCAGTTGGAGATTTGTGCCCAGGAGGAAGAGTAGTAAGAGCTAGTAGAAAGCAAGAGTGATAAGACCTGCTCCCCTAGGCGCCACATTGTCATTGGGCTTGAACTGGGTTGAGGGGTGATACGATCATACGAGCAACCCAGTGAGCTAAGGGTCCCTCTATCTGTACCCTTGTTCAATATCCATTGTCTTGGATTGAGATCCAATCAATGATCGAAAGACGTACATAGCCTTAGGGCTGCCTGACTTGCAGATTGCTAATCCAGGCTGATGGGATAGTACCCCAGATCAGACCTTAGGAGGGTCCTCAAATAACCTCCTACCAGCGCATTCAATGCATCTGCTCACCTATGCTATGCATTGATGTGTCACGCCTCCCACTGATCCAAGCCAATCGCCATAGTCTTAACACTACTCCGTAGATGCATTAGTCTATACCATGTATAACCTTCTTGTTCCTGCTACAGCAATTGCCTTTCACTACAGTTGTACAAGTGTGGAGATGTCATTGCTGGTCAACAAAAAGCAAATGCACTCCAATACCAACGAGCACATATTCACCATGGCCTGGACCAAAGTGCAGCAATTGACGAAAGCGCAGAAGGAAGGACTCGTACGTCAGAAGTTTGGCCAGGCAAAGCTTGTGGATCTTACACCGCGCTCACGTTGGTGCCGCTACGCCAAATAACTGTGGCATACTTTCACAAAGCCCCAAACTGAGCAGTATGAATAATTATTCATTGGGACAAGAAGCAGAGAGCTCCAGGATGCTGGATACGCCATTGTTGGGAGCTCGGAGGGTCGTATTCGTCTGACAGATCTCCATAGTTGCAATTGATCGACTTTCTTGGCAAGTCAAATGATCCTTCGAGCTGAAGGTGAGCACTGCTAGTCTGCTTAGCTGCTACTTGATGGCTGCAGGCCTAGTAATAACAAGTCTGCCCCTGTCCCAAACTAGTCACGGGTCAAGGTACCAAAGTAGGCCGGTCCTTTGCTATTAATGGTTAATCTCCGCACATTCGACAGTGTGAGGAGAAAAAACACCGTCCGGGAACGAGTACCTCGCATTCTAGAAGCTGCAAAGGAGTTCATCTGCGTTATGGTTGAAAGCCCCTCTCTTGGCGAAGTGCTTCGTATTCTGACTTTCGAAGGGTCCGCGGCTGGGTACTATTATGAATTAGCTTCAGACCAACGTGCTTCTAGTCATATAATTGGACGGAGGGTTCATATTGTGACAGTGCAAGCTGGGCCAAGCCGCAGAAGTGCAAATATATTAGCTTCAGCCTATCAGGCTCAATAATACAGCAAAAGAGGAGCATAATAACCACCGTCAAATCATAAATGGGTCCATGGGGTCGGTGATAACTCTCACTACGGGAGTAGTTGCGAGCGGTATTTGCCGCGTCTGGATTCTAGAAGCATGACGAGTCCGAGCCCCACGAAATCCCCTTTTGATCGGCAGGGGTGGGAGACTTCCGTCGGAAAGAGAGATTGCGGGATCCTGCCGAAATCTGAAAAGCTTCAACTGTCAAGAATCTGACGTGTCAATCAGATTGTTGACGGACAGGCTCAATATCAGGCAATGATTCCCAGAAAGCAATGAAGTATCTCCATAGTAGCATGTAGTCATGTACGGGTCGTCAGTTATCTGACCTCTCCGCTTAAGCCGTCCTGTCTTCAGTGGTCACTTCCCCCAAATTTCTTGCTGCGGTAATTAGGTCGGACTAGAACCGGCGAAAAGCCGAGGCCAGACTGAGCATTTGCCTGAAAGTCTTGGGATCTACCGCGGTACATACCGAGTTTGACTTCACGGTGCAAGATTGGTGGGTCGGCAATCTAGCAGAAAGTCGTACTAAATAACTATCACTGGTAATGGCTTTTTATGACATCGGCCTTTACCCTGACTGTTCACCGTTCGTTCTCCAGGTGCTGACAGTGATGAGCGATGCCGTAATAAAGTTTGATAGCTGGGAAAATTTTCGCGGAATCGGAAACTTGAAAGTCACCCCGACAGGTCCCCGTGCGGGTCTAGTATCGGCCACAGCCCGCAACCCACATGTGTGGTGCGGGGAATACCAGAGACGAAAATTTTGACATTATTATCATTGACATGAAGTTTCTTCGATGCTGGTCGATGGTGTTGAGGAGATTTCCGCTGACGTCTGAGTATCCATCGCCGAGTAAACCTGGCTAAACTTTGCAATGAACACGGGATCCTGTTCGAAAGCGAGTGCGCTTTAGCTCACTATATTGGTCGAGAACACGAGGTATCCACCCATGACGATGTACTAGTTGTTCCTGTCATCAGAGGACGCGTTGAGTAAGCAAGTGATAAGCAGGAAGCACATTATGAGAGCCTTACAACCTTTAGGAGTGTTTCCTATCATATCAGCAGAGATAAAAGCACACTTCGATCAGTACATAAGACAGCAATCCTAATGATCGTAATGACCATACTCCGTAGCATTGATGATCAAGAGCCAGAGCCCAGAGGAGAGTCTGGTGGATCGTCAGCTTTGGCTGGAACTAGACACTACTAGTCCTTACTCCTTAGCTCACTGATGGCCCGCGTTGAGGGGCCCACCTCGATGCTCAGAAGAAGAACAAGCACTCTTGTCAGTCTTGTGTCTGGAACACTGGATGTGGATGGTCAATAGGAGCAATGAATAATGATGACTCCAAATAGTTGAAAGTGTAGCGCGATAATCCGGCTATCTACCTCGGTAAAGCATAGAAGATTGGACGGAACATAGACGGGGACCTCGCGTGGCAGCGGTGGAGCACGTGACCCAGACACATTGGTTCCTGCGTCGGTCAACTACCGAGTACACGTGCAATGACCTTTACCAATCCCAAGCATCGGCCACGTTAGCTTTCCGGTTTATGTCCTTGAAATCTTGAATATTATGGCTGTCAATGCTCATTATTGTCAATCGGCCGTCATATCCAAAATATTAACCAATTGAGAGTTCTGAGTTCCTGACTTGAGGAAAATCTTGACCCGGAGAGGAATGAGTTGCGTCAGCCTGGCTTGGCTGTGAAACAGGCCAAGGACTTGGCCCACAAATGCGGGGAGCAGCTTTCTTTTTAAATGAGGTGGTTACATTGTGGCTTCGTGGCTACGAATCTAGAAGGAAGCTCAATACAACCAATGTCAGTGGCCCGGTCCCTAGAAGCCTCTGTGCTTGCATTTGCAGTTGAGGTTGTCTCCAAACATGGCACTGTGGCAACGGACGACGAGGGCTAAGCGATTATCCTTCATCTGAAGTCCCGGCTAATCATATCATGCTTGAACAGGACAGCTGTAGAAAGTCACTCTTTGATATCAGCATCAGGGGAGACGGCACACATTCCGCTCCTGTACTCCCTAGGCGTCGACCACCACGGAGTACGCCAAAAGCTCTGGTTATCCGATGTAAGCCGGATTGTATGAAATGAAGCCTATCTCCCTCTCTACGGCGTTGCTCCATTCCGCCAACAGGACTTGACATGGTCATGATGTCCCCAAATCAAGAAGCTTATTTGGCTCAACCTTGAACCGACTGAATGTTGCCAAGCCAATAAGGAAGGACGGATCGTCGTCAAGCTTTAGCGATACTTCACAAATTCTTAGACTTGATAGTCGACTCCAACTATCGGGTTGACTCGCTTCAGAATGTCCATGACTCCATGTTCATGATCATCATTCGTCGCAAACTCGCAGACTCGCAGACTTCGCAGTCGCACAACTGGATCGCCGTAGTGGGTCTTGGGGAGATTTTGGAGACGTCTCGGCGATCCGACGCGATTCAAGCACAGGTCTAGTCTATTATTCCGTATTTCCGCACCAATCTCACGCATGCCAAGCAAAGTATGTGTCTTCGGTAACCAGAAACAGAAAGTCTTGTACCTCTTGTTGGTCTTGTTCATGCGGGGTTGTTGAAGACTTGCCCTGATTTCGGACCTCCTATCTCCGTGAGGAGTAATACGATTTCCTCCCTGACAGTCCAATCGAAAGTTCTCTGTGGTGGCAAATTGCCGCATTCCTGCTTTTTGTTGAACGGATTAGCTTTCCGAGAGTAGGTCCATCACTCATTATTGAACCAAAGGCCGTTTCTGACTGACTCGCCGTCTTTGTCAGGATGGGAATACCTATGAGGCTATGGCCCTGGGCCATGTGCCTGGAACACAACCATGGCAAAAAGGATCCTAGTCGGCCTGTTGGTTTCTAGGGTTGTGACCCCCCTGCAACAGCAGCGAACTAAAACTGGTCGCCGTACGCAACCCCTGGCCGCACGATGATTTCATGCAGAGGCGACAGTTCAAAATAGCCGGGAGCCGTTCAAGGTACGAACCTCACGAGGTACGGCAGATGATAATCGAACGATTTAAAGTGTCCCTTGCCCTGTTACCTGGTTCCTCTTTATCCATTTGAGCACGGATTATTACGCCCGATTCGGACAGCGCTGATGTCCGTGTCCAAAGATCCCCAAACACAGGATGCTCTACTCGATACTCGAACAGTGAAAAAGTACTAACCCCACTTCCTAACGGCAACGTTGACCCCCTTTCTCGAGATTCCTCGGCCTGGAGAGAAGATTTTGTGGTGGAGCAACTAGATATTCCTAGTACAATTCGATGTACGAATAGGGCTAAAGTAATGACCTTCCAGGCTGCAAGCCTGCAGTGATTCCGCTGATCAATATCCACACCACGAATGCAGGACCGGGACAATCTCATTATTATCAATATTAGTATCATTATTATTATCATTCTCATGGTTTTAACTTTTAATTTGACATTTTGTTTCGCTGATTGCACGCTAGTATCAGCATATCATTGCTGGTTCAGTGGCTGATTCTGGCACTGTCCACCTCTGAAGGCCTCAACCACTGTCTTTCCATCCTCACTGATCATTTCCTTCTTGTTCGACAATTGAGCGTTCATTATTCTCTTTCTGTTTCCTTTTTCTCTCATTCCGGTCCTTTCCCGTGGTTCATTTCCCTCTTTCGATTGCCTTGTTTGTTCTGGTCTTGTCTGGAGATCTTCAAATACCTGACAGTCGCAGATTACATATTTTTTTCTGAGATCGTCTTACTCCAGGCTATTGTATGCCGACCTGAGCTGGGAAGACGATGACTGCAACACACAGAGGGACGTGAAATCACCAGGAACTTCCCAGCAATGAGTCTTCTCCAAACGTTGTATCAGGCCGGGAACAGGCAAGATGAGAGTCATGTCCTGTCGCCCCGGCTCGCATACAGCGAGGCTGGCATCACATATGATATTGACCCATTACCTGCAACACAACACAAAGGTCTCATCGCAGTCGCTGTCATGGCCATCCTCTCGTTTATCGCAACGCTTGCTCTGATCGTCTTTATCACATACCGTCTTATTTTCTGGCGCTCGAACTATCATCGGTACATCGGATACAACCAATATGTCGTGCTTATCTACAACCTGGTCATAGCAGATCTCCAACAGTCGCTCGCGTTCCTACTATGTCTGAAATGGATTGCTCAGGACAAAATAGAAGCTTCGTCTGCAGCATGCTTTCTACAGGGGCTTTGGTTACAAATAGGAGACCCAGCAAGCGGTCTCTTTGTGCTCGCCATCGCGGTTCATACATTCCTTCTGGTCGCCATGGGTCATAAGCTGAGCTACCGGGTCTTTGTTTCTGGGGTTATTGGGCTCTGGGTATTCGTCGCTGTGCTGGTTATCATTCCACTTGCTGCACACGGCCGATATGTATTTATCCCGTCTGGTGCCTGGGTAAGCATGTTCATCACCCATTCCACTCACCCACCATGCTAACCGATCAAAGTGCTGGATCAGCGAGGAGTACGAATCGGTCCGTTTGTGGACGCACTACATCTGGATCTTCGTGGCCGAATTCGGCACCGTCTGTCTCTACGCCATTATGTGGTTCCAATTACGCAAGCAAATCAAGCAATCTGCGATTTTGGGAAGCAGCCACACGGAGAGCCTGAAGCGTCTCCGTCGAGTCATCGGATACATGGTTATCTACCCAATTGCATACATTGTACTCTCACTCCCGCTGGCGGCGGGGCGAATGGCCACCGCTCGGGGCAGCACACCGAGTATCGCGTATTTCTGCGTCGCCGGAGCGCTAATCACAAGTTCCGGCTTGGTCGATGTGCTCCTCTACACTCTAACGCGTCGGAACCTTATCCTCGATTCCGAACCGAGCGAAGACCACAGCTACAATCGGTTTCCCAGCAGCAAGAACCGCAGAACGGGAGACAACCACCTCACGACCATTACCGCGGAACCCAAGCATACCCGCACGGACATCAGTGTCCTGCGCACCCGGAGAGCCCGCGAAGAGGACGAAGATAATATGGCCGGGACATCGCGCGATGGATCAACAGACAACATCGTACAGCCCGGTGTCGAATTAGCCCCCATGGGTAAGGTGTTCCAGCACACCACGATCGAAATCACCCACGAACCGGCGTATCCCGAAGCCGAAGGGAGCGAACGGTCCAGCAAAGACTCGATGCAACGCCCGGTCAAGGGTACTGACAATGCATCCCGCATGTGGGGTAGATAATGGCTGTCTACTCCGTCTATAACGCCTTTTCATCTAGATACACGATGTCAACATTTACGTTTCTTGTCGCTTCTGTATACCACTCTCACTATATTTTTGACTCCGTACGACCTTCTAGTGATGTCCTACTCCTATTCTTCATCCCTGTTTACCCTAACTCAAGCGACGGTGGCTATCTGCTTGTGCAGCCTTTTGTACATTCTATACCATGTTCCCGACTCTCCCTTTCTTTTTGTCTTTGTCTCGGGGAGGAAATACTCATATATAACTTGATGATTGGTGATGATCTTTCTTATTGAAGAGCTCGGTTACCGGGCTTCGTCAATGCTCATTACAGGGCTTGTGCTGACATACTATATAATAAAAACGGTATCGATGAATTGTCGAGCATCCGCATCGTCAGTTAGGCAAAAGTAGGGAGTATAGGAGGCTAATATTCAGACCGCAGCTGCAGTACAACCGAACGGAGACCACTTGTGCACGAGAACAGTTCTTATTAATCAATCCAGCAATTACAGCTGAGGACTATTTAACAGCTGTAGACGGATAGTGATTGCAAGCTTGCAATATCGGGGTTCTCGCCGATTTCGTGGGAATGTGATATGCTGGGACGATGTGGAACCCGCTGCTGATGTGGGGATATATTTTGTTGTACGGGGTAGTATAACCATACCTATAAAGTACTTACGGGTAAAACAGACATCCATTCAGCGAACATCACCCAATGACGAGATGGGGTTGATAGATGGAGGGTTGAATTGTCCTCTATGCGGCGCTCGCCATTGCTATACGGATACTCAAGTATATTCTCGACCGATAGCTGTTGAGTTCGCTTACAGTAAACCCTTTCGATCCTCTTCAAGTCCAGGACGACGCGTCCCAAGACCGTTCTATACCAATGTGACTAGGCTCCCCCTCAAGCTGTTCATCTTGGCAGGGCGCGGGGACCGGGTGTCTCCAACATGCGTGACCCCAAGCAGCATGCTCTGCGACGGAAGCCTTCCGCGACCTTTCTCCAAGTCTGAACTGCGGCAGACCTAGCCAAGAAGGTGGAGTTGGCCGTTTCCTGTTTCCGGGGCAGCGCGCGCGGAGGGCAGGCGGGATATTTCGGAATGATGGACTTTCTTGGATCATGATGTCGGGATCATTTGATATGTTGGCGCAGGGGAAGGTGAGCGATGTGTCATTTCAAGGGTGTTGTGCTTGGCTGATACTGGACAAGAAAAAGAGTATATTCAGGTGCTTGAGAAAACCATGATGGACCCTGGAATCAACGAGAGCTTCCCATTTTGAGGTATATCGGTCGACGTGTTCCCCTTCCGGCATTCAGGACGATGTTCCGCGCCACAGAGCATCTCTTCGAGTACGGACAGCGGGGCGACGGCGATTCAGCCAAGAATATCTTTGCTGAAATAATTCACAAGTCCTCACACGTAACGATGTGGTACAAGAGGCCGTGAAACTGATTCTGACCTGTTCGGATACCATGGCGGTCACGTTGACATATCCCGTTTCAGCGGTGTTGTAGCAGCCTCACCTGCACCGCGAAATTAAAGAAGTTAGCAGTCTCAGAGCCGACTTCGACGAGACTGCACTGAAAGTGTTGCACTTGCTGCAGGTTGTCATCATGGAGACATGGAGACTGTATAGAGCGGCTCCGAGCGCTCTCCTGCACACTGTCCAAAAAGGGGGAAGCGACATGTCAGGTTACTGCCTCACACAGGGTATCAAGGTGAGCATACAGACTTATACAATCCATCGCAATGAGGTTCTCTGTCCAAATCCCGAAACTTTCAGCTCGAAACGCGGGATTTCAGGTGATGGACGGTTTCCAACCTAGCCGATATCGGCTTCTCTGCGTTCGGGACTAAATCCCGAGAACTTGTCTCGGGATTCGTCTGGCTTGGATGGAGTTGCGACGGGCTGCAGCGGGCTTTGCCGCGAATGCAAGGGGTGACATTGGCCCATACTGCTACTTGGGAGACCATGCAGCCGGTGAACCACTTCTTGATCGCCCTACGGCGAATACTGCCGGCTTGAGCGTCGACGGATGACTTGACTGCAGGGGACTTCTCATGTAGAAGGTAATGCTGGAATAGGACGACAAGCCGATGACTTCATGCCGAGGTCCGATGAGTTCATGCCTTTCAACCTGCATCGAATAAGGATAGTGCACAGAGATTGGTCAACAAAAGCTATGGATGCCTTTAAATCCCGGCGGCCGAGAGACCTCTCGGCCGCCGGCATAGCCTCGGAAAGTGTATCATCGGATGAGCATTGTCAGTGTCGTACACTCGTGCTGGAAGCCAATAGTATGCAAGGAGTAGGCCGAAGGAATCGGCCGAAGGCGTCTGCTCAGGAGTCAGTGCTCGCAGTCGCAGAGATAGACTCGCAGAAGCCGCTGCGATCGGGATTTGAATGAATACCCAGATCTGCACGCACTGCGCGTCTTGGGAAAAGGTGACAGGCACTAAATGCCCCTCTTTGATTGAAGCGCATTACTAGATGCCTGATCTGGGAATGGGTGATGCACGCCACAAGCCACATTGGAACTCCACTCGCGGAATGGAACGTATAATCTTGAAAACGTGGAGCCCATGGTTGTCGTAGCGGCTTTTCGGTCTTTGCCGGATCATCGGTTTTAATAGGCACCAATAAGCTTATCCTGTGTTCTCTATAGGTCTTCAAAGAATGATATGAACCATGATCCAAGATGAACCTATCGCTTTCCGTGATCGATTTGCATCGAGTCCGGGTCCGCTTACCCCGATCGGGCTTTGTATTTTTCCCTCTCCCAGTCTCGGGAAGAAGACCCCAATGACCCCACGTTAATGCCACTGCGGTCTGACCGTCTGACATGGATTTTACCTTGGCTGACTTAATATCAACCATTGCAAGGCTCTGTGATAATGAGTCGATGTTATGGCAGCAATGTTTACCACGACAGCAGATGTCCAGGCCGATAATCCTGCGTCTCGTAGGCCTCCGGTCAAAGTTGCCTGTCTTTCATGGTGCGTATATCGCTGGACCTTCATGAAGCCCGTTCCGAATTCGCAGAACTCTGACCGCAATCTCACCGTCCAGCCATGCATCGCGAATTCGCTGCGACGGCGAAAGTACTTGCTCGAACTGCAGCGCAAAAGGGCAAGAATGTGCCTATATTCCTAGCAGACGGGGAGGACCGCGCTATAGCAGAGAATTGTCCAACGCCTCCGACTCCTTTGACGGGACGAGCGAATCCAGAGGAGGCCTGGAAGAAGGAAACTCATCGAACTTTGATGGCGACGGTACGATCCATGTGTGCTGGTTTCAGGAGAACGTATTAACAGTGCCCATCCTGGTCTGTAGATTGGTTGAGCCATTTAATGGGCATGAGTGGACCAGGGGACGGACTGCGGAGTGTCGACACACCAATGGAGGAGATTGAATCCATCTTCGACTCCGTGTTTGCTCCTATTGCAGGAGAACCAGTACATGAGCTGGATCCCTCTTTGGTGTCAAACCTAGTCCAACTGTATGGAAGTGATGAGGATATGTAAGACCCGGCAGTAACACCTCAAACGGCATCAGTGGCTGATAATCAAAGCAGACTAGACGCCTACTACGTCTTCATCCATCCTTACCACCCCATTCTACCTCCTCCCGAACGTTTACCCGTATATAACCGCCCCTTGTCTCAGCGGCCAGAGTTTCGGCCATCGAGTCCGCTCAGTCTAGCCATCTCTGCCCTTCTGGTTCTCATTCCACATCCGAACGCGACAGATCCATTGCGAGCAGAGTATGTGAAGCTTCGTAGGGACTTTGCGCATTCTTTTGCTCGAGATGCACTGTACGCTGTACGGCTTGATTCCAGTCTGCTGAACCCATCGAATAATGTTCTCAACGTGGATAGAGCGCAGTTTCATCCTAAGTTGCCTTTGACTTTAGAAGGAATCTTAGCTCTGAATCTTCTGAGTGTCTATGAGTATGCACAGCGGGGGAATTTATGCACAATGAGCGATCGCGCAAATGAGGCTCTGACATCGGCGATGGAATTGTCGTTGCATGAGTCTCTTGACGAGGATGAATACGCGAAAGCCAGGCGGAGGACCTGGTGGATGACGGTCGGTTTTCTTCATCACTTTGGTTGTTTCTTTTGACAAGTTAGCTCACAATCTTTCGATACAAACAGTACATGGTGGCTTGTCAAGCAGCCATTGTGAACAGCATGGTAGGATACCTTATGGTCTCTGCGGCGTGTGTTGACGAGACTAAAAATCGGTAGCCTGCAACATTCGACCTGTTTGACCCTCATTTTACGACACCATTTCCAGAGGTATGTACGGATTCGCGAAATAAAGTATCTGCCGTACTTATCTTGCCTATAGGGATGGAAGGTTCCTGTCGAAGCGCAACAGACGCTGCTTGAGACTGTCGTTTTCATGACTGACCTCGAGCAAACGAAGGATTCGGGTCAAAGTGAACCTGGGATACGCGAGCGAATGTTGAGTCTTGATTCTCAGATTGGATCATTGTTGTTTCAGTGCAGAGATGCACCCTCCGCCTCCAAGATCGATCCGACGCGGGTAGAATTTCCGGAGGTCGTGGCCTCCAAGGCCATGATCACTATTGCAGAAATACGATTGCACACGTGAGCTCACCGTCGACACATCAACACAAATTATTACTGACATCCCACGACCAGAGCCAGAATTAAAGCCCACAGATTTTGTGCTTTCCAAGATATCCCCGGTTTCCATCAACGACTCTACGAATTCGGACCATCTCCCACTGTATCTGAATCCGAAACTCAGCCCCGATCTCCTCCTGACAATGGAGCAGAAACCACCCTGCCTTTAGCGCCTTCATCAAGCTCAACTCTGCGTCTTCCCTTCTCCTCCCACGAATCCTCCAAAATCTGCTTCCACGGCGCCCTAAACATCGTCACCTTACTGAACAATCTTCCCTTTCCTAACCCAACCAACGAGATCCCGCTCAACAGCCCACCTTATCTCTCCCAGACAACCCGCGTCGAAATTCCACGGAGCATATTGACCTTTGCCTGCTGTGGAATGCAATCCGGCTATGTGATGTTGATGCTTTGTCTGAAGGCACGCTCTCTGCGCGAGCGCCGTATGGAGGCATCCAATTTCGCAGACACTCCCTCTCTGACTGCTCTTTTGAATGAGCTGCATCAAAGCTTAGGCCTGCTTGTGAAGTGTTTGAGTAATTGTGCGGTCGCATTCGAGGCGCTTTCTGGAATGAGAGGTATTCCCAGTCTGAGATCACCATTGACTTTTTGACTTTCTGTGACTGAACTGACAAGACTCTCGTCGGACAGACCAAATAGCCCAAGCGATGGAGCAAGAGTTCCTGAGATAGCTTCATGCGGCTCGCTCTTTACCCGATTTATACATTGCGCATTCACGTCAATGGCGCCATTGCAGCTGGTGCATACAGTATTGGACCTGGGAGCCTCGGGCAGATGTTCCGTCATACGGCCAAGGACATCAGAAATGCCTGGGTAGCCAGAATGCACATGAGTGGCTGCCGAGATCTTCACCTATAGATCTTCATGATGACTTCCCTTCTTGACTATCGCCGACAGAAAGCGAAGAACCTCAGTTCGAAATACAAACTTTACGATCTGTCCTAATATAACACTTGCCATCTGATCAGTCACGTCTGGCGGCACCAACCGCAGCAGACAGATACACGCCCGTTCATGCATATAAAATCACTTAAAGTACATACTTTCAGTCTCTTTTGGCATTTCAAGCCTGCAAATAGTGATTGTCTGCTGATGACGCAACGAGTCTCTTTCCGTCTTTGCCCTCTCGAGTCTTGACGCAAAATTTCTTAGGATATACGGGGAAATAATGTATTTGTTAATTACTGTGCTATTTATTATTATGAAGCATGTGACTTAGCTGCTTGCTGCAGTACACACAAAAGTCACCTTGCCCAAGCTTCCATCCACTTTTCTAAACCGGCGCCTATTTCATAACGAAGGAAAGGCGCCGTCTCTCAATAGTGCAATCTAATCTGCGGAATGATGAATAGAGACTGCAAAGGGGCAACGACTGACAAATCTACCAATACCAGTTCGCCTGCCAAGTTGAGCACGTGTGTGCAGAGCGAAAACAAAGCTAAGTAGTGCAAGGGTATCTTGGATCTAACCGCAAAGCGAACTTATTGACATCGCAATCCCAGCTCCCGATACATAGCAATCAACCGCTGTCTCACCGTCTTCGCCAGCGGCCACGACTTCCCCAACACATGCAGCGCGCCCACTCCAAGCTGGATCCTCGCCTTGATCGACTCCTGTTTCTGTGGCACGGGCACAAACAAGCAGGCAACCGTGTGCACCACCACACACATGGCAAGCGCGCAGGTGAAGAACGGGGTGCGGTATTTGACCGGATTCGGCAGGGTGGCCAGATTACACAGCAGATCTGCTGCTCGCAGGAGCTTCTGCGAATGGAGGTCGAGGGAGTCGGAGGGAGGAGTCGTCTCGCGGGTTGTTGGGAGGCGTGTGCAAGAGGTGTGAGCGTGGATGGAGGCGTATCGCATGTTTGATCGGGGGTGGTGGAGGTAGATCAGTGCACTAGGCAGGGTCAGTTGTCATGGGGAACGCAGGGGGTAGGAGAGTTGGTGCACACACAGGTAGCTCGTCATTTGAGCTTGGAAGGTCATTTCATCTAGGCTGGAAGGGCTGCCGTATGCATCCCGCTGGGATGATGGAAGTTGCATCAAAGATGTAACGAGGGCAGCGTCGATGGTCTCTATCCGAGCGTCTAGGTCAATATCCAGCGATCGATTTAATTCCATGACCATGCCAAGCAAGCGCACGGCCTGGATCCTGTATGCGGATGAAGGGAACGGCCTTTCGTCGTCAAAGTGCCACTTGTTGATGAGATCTTTGAGAGTCAGATTGCTCAGTATGACCTAGCACGTATCAGCGAAGGCCCAGAAGGAATCATAAACGACATACCGCGTCCCCTGAGTTGTAAAGCTCTTCATCGCAAGGCAACCTCACGTCTGCAGCGGTGTGGAACAGTTGGAGCGCGCTCTGATCACGCATCGCAGCCAAGTAACCGTCCACAAAGTACAGCTCCCAATACGTCCGCCGCCAACTCTCCTCCAATATAGAATTTCCGCCGGAGTGTTCTGCCGCGAATGCGGCTTTGTTCATACCCAGTTCCAGTGCCAGGTCAACGGCAGCCTGCATGATACGGGCTGCACTGCCTTCGGCGCCACGTGCATGATCAACAGTGGCAAGAAGGACCATTCCCTGGACCTTGAATCCGTCCCGAGGCGTCGAGTCGGACAACACTGAATAGGCAGACTGGCGGAAGAGCTTTTTGAGGGATGAATCCGGGTGCTGGTGAGCGCCGATGAAGCGCATGATGGACAGGATGTATTGCGGTATCTTCCCGGATAAGGGCGAGTGAAGTGCCTTCCTTGGAATCAGGAGCGGATGCGAGCGGTGGAAAGTCTGGTAATACAGCTGGATCAGGGGATCATATGCAACTTCTGGTGTTACCGTGTTGTCTAGCTCGGGCCACGCAAGCGCATTCTCTGGCACACCCGAGATGTCTAACGTCTGGGGAGTGTCGAGTTGTTGAAAGAGCGTTTGACCTATCTGGTTCTGTCAGTGACTCCTCGCCCATATCGCGTCCTCCTGAGGAAGGTCCATACATCTACAAGATCTGAGGTGAGAGTCAGAGTCGTCCCACTGAGCCAGTCGAAAGCATCAGGATCGATTCCAGCAAAAAGGGAGGCATTATCATCCAGCAGCTGCTGTGAAGGATTGCCGTTTTTCGTTCGCAGTCCGCGTCTGGATTGAATATAGCGACATTCCGTGTTGGAGGCCTGGCAGCGGCTACATACTGGCATCTGGGCGTCACATTTCAGATGCCGGCGACGACAGGTTATACACGCCAGCGATGAGAGCTGCCGGGGAGGTTTGGATAATGCGGAATCTTGCTGCATGGTTATACTTGACGGTTCTGTGTCATTATCAAAGTATCCCGAGTTTTACAGTGGCTCGAAGTGACCAAGTTTGCTTTTACATCATTCACTAGAGTCCTAGACGTCAGTGAGATTTACTTGTCGGGCTTCCTGCAACTCTGAATGGGATCCAGGGATCCAAGGATCCCCGATGCTAGAAAAAGAAGAATAATAAAATGTGAAGCCCAGCAGGCCCCTGGAGGGATTCCCGAGCTCCCCGAATCGGCGACCAGAGTTGATGTCTCGGGGACGGCTATACCGCCGTTCAACCTCCCCGTCCTCCACCTCTGTCCTCACGTAAATTGAATAAACGCGGTATATCTCCGAATGTGCTAATTTTGGAACAATGGGGATATATGATTTACAGTAACCATTCAATTCCAGCGGTGATACAGGTACCACGGGGATCTGAACATACTATATCGGGGAGACGGGGACCCATGGAACCCGAAGAACAACCCGGCTGGCTCACATCATTTGCCCGGCATCCCCCTTACCTGCAGCCATCGATGCAGCAATCATAGCCCGGCAACTGGATAGGTTTTTGACATCATCTCCCTGAATTCTTCTTCCTCGCTGCCTCGCGTCCCTTTCAACATGCTTATTTGCTCCTTCAGTGCGGCTGCTGTGGCCTACGAGCTACGACGGCATCACTGCAGTTTCTCTCACCAGACCAGAGACGACACAGTTGGACCATACAGGCAGCTTGAACGGTGACGGAAACACTTTTATGACCAACCAGGTAATGCGATACTCGCCGGGAAATAGAGAACACCTTACCGACGTCAGCGGGATGGATCGACTAGCCACAGACGTTGTTGCCTGGGGATGAGCCCGCTCTCTGGCGAATGGTGACTCTTGCAGCCACTTCACCGACGCAGAATCCTTGCAACAGATGACAATGACGCTATCGATGAAAATCAGGTTGCCTTAAGGGGATGACAGATGGAAATTTCCCCGGCTGAAGCCATTGAGCGGCTGCGCGGAACCGGCCGATAAATTAGGGTACGGGGCGTTTGGTAGACTAGCCTGTAGCAAACAGCGCTCCAAGCCTCCACATGAGTCAATAGCGCAATGTTCTGGCTTGCATGGGGAATAGTCGAGCTTCGTATATGGAGTAGCAACTGAGATCTTGCGACGTAGATTACAGCGATTTTGGACGGCGACTCTCGGTGACCAAAGCCAAGCATAATTCTATCCACAATTGACTTCAGCCACGAATGCATGACCCCTTAATAATGTAGATACTATCTAAACGACATCCCATTCTCCTGATCCCCATAAGCTCCATCCCTCATATTATCTGTGGATCACTTAGCATTATTTTGTGGGGACTGGAGACTGGGGAGTTCCCGAAAAGGTCCCCGAGCCAAGGACTCCGGCAGGACCGGCACCGGGGAAAGTCTCCCGCCAAGACATGGCAGCAGCCCTGTGGTTTGATTGTATTGGCAGATCCTTCTTGAAAAGCTATCAATGATGGACGGTCAGATACGATGGTAAATTAACAGGATGATCGTCTTCGAAGTTTGGTCAAGTAGCTTCGCCTTGCCCAGTTAGCGAACGCCGCTGATCGAATTGGCTGGAGGCCTATGGAAAGCCGAAGCTGAAGATGCAAGTGTCGATCGGTCCAAGGAGGGATCAGATGGATGGTGCTGTTGCCTCGGAATCATGGATGATGTGTCTTTGCTCTGCAGTCCTACGCTGGTTGCTTTGGTTTCCAGATTTTGCGGATCTTAAGGTCCGCTCACCAGATCTGGTCTGTATACAGAAGGGTATAGTGAGCGGTTGTCTCTGGATGCTCTTATATCCAAATCAAGACGGCCTCTGTAGAGAGGAATACTGTGGAAGAGACCGTGTCGAGACTAATCGGGCTCAATACCTCCAAAAACTGTCGTCGGGCCCTGCTAAATTCAGGCAATAAACCTAGGTCACGTTCCCATTGATACGGACATGAAACTCCCCCGAAGCTACGTACTTTTGATGACTGACCCACAGTTCAACAAACGGTAGTGACAAATTCAGAACACACCAGGCGTAAAATCAACCACCTGCGCCTTCTCAACCACCCCATCCAGACTCTTCACAAACGCCTGATGCGCGGGATCCGTCCGCACATAGTACTCCCGATCATCCTCGTTCTCGAACTCAACCACAAACACATGTGTGATGCCGTTCTTCGCCGTCAGCACGTCAGCTAGAGCATAGAACCAGGTTGCTGTTGCAGGAAACGTGTACATACCTGCAGACCCTCGATCGAGTTGTCCTTTCCACCCGCGGAAGCCTTGATGTAAGGTTTTTGCGTTGTGGGGTGGATGCAGTTCTCCCTCAGAGCAAGCATGCGGGTGCATGTCTGGTTGATATTGTTCAGTATTTGTGCTGGTATTGGGGGTGGAAAGGACATACGTCTTTGATGACTTCCGGGCTGGCGGTGGGTTTGAATTGGAATTGGACGACGTGGATGATGGTCATTTTGGTCAGTGTACCGTCTAAGATGCTTTGCTATGGTATCAAGAGTGGAAAGTGTTTGATGCAGATAGTTGAGTAACTTGAGTTCAAAAGAATGACGGAAGTGGGGTGGGTTATTATATAGTGGGGTAACCATAAACCAGCTTTGTTGGAGAACCTTCGCTAGGGAATTCTTCATCATTATACCGTGCATGGTGGGTCTTATCGATTCCGCATTTAAGCTGACTTGAGAAGGCTATACTGCATCTTCTGGCACTGGAAAGTACCCGCAGCAAAGAAGATGATGGGAATGACGAAGTACATAGCAGAACAAACGGTCGGAACAAGATCAAGCCCACCGACGTGGTATTGGGAAACATGTTTCATGGTGGACATCTGCGAATCAAAGGTTATAGACCAGTGTCATCGTCTGGACAATGAGCAGTCCTACGAAATGGTGCCATTGGTATGCCATCACCGGGGCAGGTGGCTTGCAGCTCAGCGACACGGATCTCACTGTATTCGGTATTTTACCAGAGCCATGCGAGGCAGCCTTTGATGATCTTCTCGGGACAGAGAGCGCAGTATAGCCGGCAATCTCCCTAGGCCTTCGAGACAGTGTCAATTCCTTGGACTAGAGGCCGTTCTGTGTATTCTATAATGGGGGATACCGAGGCATATAGGTCAAAATTTGCCAACGACGAAGCCTCCATGGACTCAAGTTAGAGTCTGAGAAGTGACCATAAGAAATCCGAACGAATAAAGCACATGGCTTTCTATCATCAACTTGAACTCAGGGAGACAAAGGAAGGCTTCATGAGTTTGAGGTGTTGCAAGAAGAAGACCAAGACGGATGATGCTATCCCCAGATGCTGGCTATATAGCTGTCAAAATAGTCTTGCAGACGTTTACTATATCTCTGATACTATTTATCTTTCCTGAGATAAAAACTATAAGCTGCGGCCTCAGCTATACTCTCCTGATCATTCACTCGGCAAAGCGCCATCCACTGGTGAGTCGAAAAGTCACATACTGTCTACAGTTACGCTGTCTAGCCAAGTCTTATAGACACAGGTAAAAGGCAGGTACTAAGGGTATAGCACTCTAAGAAGCACCCATGACAGTAGAAAGTATACTGAAGCTTCAATTCATCTGTAACAAAATTTTGTATATAGAGTGCCGGTCAGGGTCCTGGGAGTGCCTAACCTCCCCACCCTTGGCAATTACCTTACAGTGCACAGCTTCTTGGCCAATACTACCTCTACATAGCCTGTAGTCGCTATTAGATCCAATTGGCGCATAAATTGATTGTTAATATGATGGCTCTGCGGGGTATGTCCTTACCCCAGATTATCGGGATTGTTTAACCCGAGCATGTATAAAGATTTGGAGTATCCTCACAAAAGATATCTGTCTTCTGTAGGGCAGTCCTATACCAACGATGGCGAGAAACAGCCTTCTAATCTTGCTTTTGGTGTCAAAGCTTGTTCTGGGACGAATTGACCGGTGGGTTCAGGCCGTCAATTCGGTCTTTGATGAACTCTCGCTGACGATAGCAGACACCATGTAGTGTCCAAGTATAATGTTGTCCGCACGAGTCTAATCGACAATGAAACGACGCCTCTCCAGGTCGGCAATGGAAACTTCGCCTTTAATGTCGATAACACAGGCTTGCAGGTATTTGCCTACTCGCTTCGTTTTCAGACAATGACTTAATGTGCTCGCACGCAGTCTTTCCTCCCATTCAACACTCTGTCAAGCTGGGCTTGGCACAATGATTCATTGCCAACAGATGGGTACGCTTTCTACTGTACACTTCAAAATAGACTTGGGGTCTGATTTAGGAAGTGAGAAAATCGAGGACTATCACGGCGTGGCGATGTTGACTCACGGCCGAAATGTCTCCTACGACATTCCGGAACCCCATCTGCCACAAGCATCGCAATGGCTTATTTCCAACCCGAACCGAATCAACTTGGGACGAATCGGGCTTCAGTACAAGAACGAGTTTCTCACAGCGTCACAGATCAGTGAGCCGCATCAAGAACTGGATCTGTGGAGCGGCGTTATCACCTCCACGTTCAGAGTCGACGGTCAACTGGTGAAAGTGGTGACGCAGGGCGATTTCGAGTCTCACTCCGCTGTGTTTGAGATTCAGTCTGATCTTCTCTCATCTGGGGCTCTGACTGTTGGATTTGATTTCCCCTACCCTCCGATTCACTCGACAAAGTACAAATATGAAGTGTTTGTCGGCAGCTACGATTTCCCGCAGAACCATACCACGTCGATTGTTAGAAACACAAAAGACGGGGCACATATTTTCCATCAGCTACAAGAGATAACCTACTTCGTCAATCTTCGATGGCCTGCTTCCTCTTTACAATTGTCTCGCGCCAGCAATAAGCCTCACCGCTATACTCTTGCGCCTTCATCCTCATCCACCCTGAAATTCACTGCCAATTTCGCGCCGGACAAGCAGGTGCCAAACTCCCCAACAGCTATCCAACACCGAAACCCCATCGACTGGAAGAAATACTGGACTCGTGGTGGGTTTGTCGACCTCACGGCGTCGTCCAATCCTAAAGCGAATGAACTTCAGCGTCGTATCATCCTGTCACTATATCATGTGCGGGTCAACAGTGCGGCTAAAGGACAGTCACCCCAGGAGAGTGGACTGATGAACAATGGGTGGTATGGTATGTTACATGCAATGATCCGATAGGTAACAGTCACTTACTGCTTCTACAGGCAAATTCCATATGGAAATGGTAGTCTGGCACAATGCCCACTGGGCGACTTGGGGTCGGCAAGAACATTTTGATAATATCTTTCCAGCCTTGTACGAGAGCTTGTTGCCGTCATCTCTTGCACGAGCCAAGTCTATGGGATGGGAGGGAGCACGGTCTGTTCCGTTGTTCAATGCTGCTTGACCAACTACTCACAAGCACAGGTGGCCCAAAATGACCGAGATCGAGACAGGGGTCAGCTCGCCTGGCGGTATCAACGGCCTTCTCATGTGGCAGCAGGTGAGTATCCCATACAGTATATTGAATCAATCTAACAGACTAGCCCCATCCTATGTACCTTGCAAGATTGGCCTACCAAGGCTCACCAACGCGCAAGACTCTTGAACGATGGGATCCTATCTTGACAGCTACTGCAGACTATATGGCTTCTTATGCTTGGAAGAACGAGAGTTCCGGTTATTATGATCTCGGACCGCCGTATGTTCATTTGCCATTCGACGGCCTTGACTGATTTGACACAGAGCATACGGTGTCACTGAAAATACTCCACCCACGCAGAGCCTGAATCTAGCATACGAGGTATATCTACATCTCATGCACTTGGCAGTGCTAATTTCTGCCCAGATTGCCTACTGGCGATATGGCCTAGATGTCGCCCGCTCATGGAAGAGAAAACTCGGCCAGCGAGTGCCCGATTCATGGATCGTTGTTGCGGAGAACCTCGCTCCTCCGCCTCAAGTTGACGGTCTTTATGCCGTCTATCAAGGCCTGAATAGCTCTTGGTGGAGTGATACCTCTCTCACTGGGGATCCTCGCAGCTTGATTATGCTGCAGGGTATCCTCCCCGATACACCAGCAGTGGACGCTAAAGTCGCATTGGCAACCGCCAAGAAGGTCTGGGAAGTATGGACTGATGACAAGATCAGAGGATGGGGGAGACCTGTGCTCGCCATCAATGCCGCTCGGGTTGGGAGCCCAGAAAGAGCTATAGGTCATCTAACCGCCTATGACTATTGGATCTTTGATGATGCCGGTAAGTATCCTGCCCTTCATAGTACAAAGCTAAGAGTACCCTTTAGGATTCGCGGTCCGTGGTGGTGACGGTAAGTCTCCCCTTTACTGTATCTGTTAGTTACTGACGAATACTGCGTATACAGGGGGCACTCCTCCTCCCTTTATGCCGGGGAACGCCGGTTTCTTGTATGCCGTGGCGTATATTGCTGCTGGCTGGAACGGATCCCACGGCGACACTCCGGGGTTCCCTTCGGATGGTAGCTGGGTAGTGAAACATGAAGGTCTACGCAAGGCGCCATAGATACTGTAGCCATATATCCTGTTCTGGAGAGGTGACTACACCATCAGAGATCCAATTTATCCAGCCAATAACATATGCACCGGATATTACCAAACCGCAAACTTCAGCCGTGAAGAATCGTAACCTCCATTTGGCACATATCTTAGTAGGATTAAGCAATGATCGCCGTGATAAAACCCTCCGCACCCCAGATTGTTTCATCCGACATTGCTCCTTCTGGCGCGGAGCGGAAGAATGGGAAGATGAGCGGCTTTCGCACCGACATCCGACTCCATCTATATATTGACATCATTGCCTGCCAGAGGCAGCCCAGTAACCATACCCAGTACCTTACTCTTCAGCTCAGTGAGAAGGACAATCAACAAAATGTTCCTCAAACTAACCCTCCCCCTCCTCCTCGCCCTGACCACCTCCGCCCAGCCCACCACATCACCAACAACAACAACCCCCCTCCCAACCCTCCAACCAGGCTGGTCCTTCATCCGCGCCGTCGAACCCCCAGCCTACCACAGCTACCTACAAACCATCCCCAGCGCAACCCCAGCACCAGCCTACCTCTCCTCCAACACCCACGCCGGCCAATTCAACATCATCTCCGGCCAACTAGTCTACAACACAAACACCGGCGCCGCAGGCACAGGCCAGCTATACATGAACGTCGAAAATCCCGTCGACAAGGCGCAGCGCACCCTGCAGACGTGGTTCAATACGACCCAAAACCAGTACGGCACGTTTGGGTTCCAGGGTGATGCGGTGACGTTGAGCGTGGGGGATATTGCGAGGCCGAATGTGGCGGCTTGGTATGTTTGTGGGGATGAGGGAGCGTTGTTTATTAATACGGGGCCTTATGGGTATCTGACGCCGGAGGGGTGTTTTGATGAGATGGTATGTTTGTGTTTTGGTGGTGGTGTGGGATGGATACTGATGGTGCTACAGATTCATTCGTATGGCGGGTCGACGCCGACGGTTTGATGTTGGGTATTATGGGAATGCTATGCGTGTTGGCTGATGTTTCATTGTCGGGCGGGAAGGACTATAACCATGAGCACTGTGCTACAGCTACTTTCATATAACTAATCATGACCGCCAACCGGCTTAGGCACGTATGGCTCCTCCAAGTATCTCTCCTCGTCAGTGGCCAGGATCTTATCTTTCACTTGTATCATCTCGTCCATTCGCTCAACAGAGCTGAAGCCCACAATCGGACTGGCGACACGGTTGTTGACCCAAGACAAAGCCACCTGACCCATTGTCCAGCCCTTCTTCTTTGCCAGCTCCTCCACTCTGGAGATGATCACCGCGTCTGGCTCCGTCACTGCGTTAGGATCATTGTTCTCCGAGCGAGTGGTTCCCCGAACTTGCGAGAGCGGACGAGCAAGTTTACCCCCGCCGAGAGGAGCCCACTATTAAAGTACACCTTGTGAGCCGATGTTTCATCAGAATAGGTCAACGGGACTTACAGGAATCAGACCAACGCCTGTCTCATTGCAGAAGGGATTCATCTCCCGCTCCTCCTCGCGGTAGAGAAGACTGTACTGATTCTGCATAGAGACAAACTTTGTCCACCCGTGCTTCTCTGCGCAATGCTGCATCATGATGAACTGATACGTCCGCATCGAGCTCGCGCCGATGTACCGCACCTTCCCGCTTCGGATGAGGTCATGGAGAGCTTCCCTGGTCTCTTCAATGGGTGTGAAGGGATCAAAGCGATGGATTTGAAAGAGATCGATGTACTCCGTACCCAGGCGTTTCAGCGAGGCGTTGACGGCGTTGAAGATTGCTTGGCGGGAAAGGCCTGGAGGGTCAGTATGGCATGTGATCGACGGAAATCGAGCGATATACCAAATTGATTGACGTATTCCTTGTCCTGGCGCATGTGGTCGGCGAGCGGGACAACATACTTGTTGTCGTGTTCACTGACAGGTGACCAGCATTTCGTAAGGATGAGGATTTTATGCCGAGGAAGATTGTAATGTCTGATGGCCTTGCAAATGATTTCTTCTGACTTGCCGTTGGAATAGTTGTTCGCAGTGTCCCACTACTTCGACTTAGTGACTGCTTGTCACGTAGTGCAGAGAAGACTAACAGTGGTAAGGCCTCGGTCATAGGCAGCTTTCAGCAAGGGCAGTGCCTGATAATGTGTCAGTCTATTTCATGATCAACTTGAATGTCCGGGACTCACCTTCTCCTCACCAAGGATCCACGAACCCCATTCCGGAGAGCCAATGCTCATGCCACCGAGAATGGGCACGGAAACGCGAAGACCACTCTTCCCAAGCTGACGATAGGTGACTTTCGTTTGCTCCAGTGAAGCCTTCAGCAATGGAGGAAGCTCAGCGGCCATTTTCAACTCTTCTGCTTTGGTGTCTCTATCTGCTTTCGCTGGAGTCTTCTTGGAGCAGTCTCAAGGGAAATTGAGTCTGAGCTGACAATCGATATTCCTCAACAACATGCATCGAGCGAGCTTTTATACTGTAGCCCTCAATGTCCACATGTTGGAGCCTGTATCTTTCTGATTCCATCTCCAGTAACCTCAATATGATGATTTCTAAGCAGCGACAACAACACAGACGCCGAGGACTCGAAACTCTCGTATTGAAGCCTTTTCTCCGCGATATCGTGAAGTTATCCCCGAGATCAAGATGTCATCGAAGTAAGCACAAGACCAAATAAGAGATAACGCTTGGCCTTCTTATCCCGTCAACCGAGTCATCACTCATATGGCGGGATTTCGGGCCGATTAGCGAGCTCTTCATGTTCAGAGAGAGCTATCTTGTAGGGAGTATGAAATACATAGCCCACTGCTTGTGATTGGAGGCATATCATGTGGCGCAGCTTTTGTTCGAAGCAACTCAGCATGATGTCTCATTTCCTGTCGATACAGCTCGACAGAGACTTGTTGTACACATTCACCTGCCATGTTGAACTGCGAAATACCAAGAGATCCCCGGGTCTAGAACATAGAAAACGTTCTCTGTAGGTTCTCGGGAGGCTTTCTCTCAGAATAGCCATAATTAGGAGAACCAGCCTCGAATGAGAAGAGACGAAAAAGAGGAACGTGTGACAACCAAATTGGGATGGAAGGCCTATGGGATGCACCTGAGGATGGACAGACTTTTGCCTGAGGCACCCCGCTTAGGGTCGATTGTCCAATCATTTCCTGGTTTGACCATCAACCAATCAGCGCGAATCTGGCAAGGGGCTGATCACGTGGTATACCGATTGTCTAACCTGATCAAGCAATCCCTTATCTGATAAACTTGTGACAAAAAATTTCAGAAACGTGATCAACGCCTTTCACCATATCAACTCCACCTACAGACATCACGATGGGTAAAGCCGCACGAGGCAAGCGCAATGCGCCCTCCAGCTCTCCATATCAAAAGCCCGGCGGTGCGCCACTCTCCAAAGCAGCCTCTGCGATATTCAAGTTCAATACGGATATCGGCCAGCACATCCTGAAAAACCCAACAATCGCCGATGCCATCGTCGACAAGGCCAACGTTCAGCCGAGCCAGACGGTACTCGAAGTCGGTCCGGGTACGGGTATCCTGACGACACGAATTCTCGAGAAAGCGAAAAAGGTCATTGCTGTCGAACTGGATCCTCGAATGGCGGCAGAGGTTACCAAAACAGTTCAGGGGACGCCTGCGGAGAAGAAACTCCAGGTTATTCTGGGTGATTTCGTTAAGACGGATCTCTCCAAGCTCCCTCCGTTCCAGATTTGCATCAGTAACACTCCTTATCAGGTATATTCACACATGGTCCAGTGTTATGGTAAACGCTAACGAGTTCGCCGCAGATCTCCTCCCCGCTCATCTTCAAGCTCCTCTCCATGCCTAATCCGCCAAAGACCTGCATTCTCATGGTTCAGCGTGAATTTGCCCTTCGATTGATCGCCCGCCCCGGAGATTCGTTATATTCCCGGTTATCAGTCAACGCACAGTTCTTCTCTCGAATCTCGCACGTTATGAAAGTGGGCAAGAATAACTTCCGACCCCCTCCACAAGTCGAGTCTAGTGTGGTCCGAATTGAGCCCAAGGCTGACCGACCGAACATCAGCTGGGATGAATGGGACGGTATGCTCCGCATCTGCTTCGTACGAAAGAACAAAACCCTGCGCGCGGGTTTCATGGCCACGAAAGTGCGTGCGCTGATTGAGCGCAACTGGATCACATGGGTTTCCATGCATCCGGAGAAGGTTACTCAGGCCGATATTGATTTCCTCCAGGGCAAGGATGTCTCTGCCCTGCAAGGTGTTGATGAGGATATGGATATGGGCCAGGATGGCGATGAGCCGGTCGAGGGAGGTGACGACGAGGATGATATCTTCATGGACTTGGGAGGGGAAAACGATGCTCCAGTCACTGCCAGCAAGGGCTCACTGGTGGCAATTGGCGACCAACAGGTCCCACGGGCCATGGTAACAAAACTGATTCAAGTGAAGATCCAACGAGTCTTGGATCAGGCCAATTTGGCCAACGCTCGTGCCCAGAAGTGTGATGAAAATAACTTCCTCCATCTTCTTCATGGTTTCAATACAGAAGGTATTCACTTTTCTTGAGTGAAGGGCGTTTCCCAAGTGCATTGCAACCTTTTGCGATCCCGTCGCAGACTCACGGTCTCCAGTGCCTGAGTGATCCGACTTCTCTCGCGCGGTTATGCTCCTATCGCCGTTTTGATACCCTCATTTGACGCTCCTGGGCTCGACATTGGGACATCGTCGGATCTCGGACTGTCGACATACTGTCCACTGGCCGAGTACATCTTTGTCAGGAGCCAGTGTGCGAGTGCGCATGCCGCTAGGCTATACCCATGGGCACCCGAGTCTCATGATGTTACTTTTCTGGTTCTATGATTCCACAGTTAGACTACGGAGATACCTCCTTCATCAATAACGAAGACATGACATTTATCAGTCTCATGCTACCAGTGCGTTTTAAGTGCTTTGATTTATATACTGCTATATATCAGAGTGAATGGTTCCTCCAACTGATATGACGAATTAGATTGCTGCTTGAACCATGGCAACCCCACTGATCTACCTCTGATTGGCAGACATTTTACAGTTTCATTCTATCAGCCAATCCAGGCTAGCTGAAATTGTATGGGAAAACACGTAATGGAATGACGGTCTGATTCTCCTAGTCGACTAGGTACCTTACTCGATAGTAGCATACCTACCTCTGGAGAGGTATGTAGGAAGGAAAAGCGAAATTGGAGAAGGCATAATCGGCGGGTTGACTCTTGATCATTCTGCGAAGTAATTGGTCAATCAGAATTCCACAGTTGAGAGTTCGTAAAGTTAAATAATAGTTAGGTTCTGTTGATCCTTTACCGTAAGCGGTAATCTGGTTGACAAGATATATGTAGAAACTTCTAGATTGTTATCAGGGAAATCAGATTCTCCATTCCTATTATTATTTATTTTCGAATACCTCGCGTCCGCGCGGGTTATGATTACAGTTACGAGCCCGGATAGGTCCTCAGCTCCCGGATCCCTACCGCTGAACGGCTTCAGTACAGCTCGATAGCCTACACCCCATTTGACAAAGAAGCGATACCCTGCTCGCAACGGCCCCTTCAGATCGGTCGAAGCGTCCTTAGGACCGTTTCCGTTTGACGAAGGTGCGAAGCTATTCGTAAGAATTCTCAGAACCACTGAAATCTCGAAAACCTGGCTGCCCCAATGGATTCCATGCCGACAACGGTTCCAGTTGTGCTGGATAAGCCAGATGATTGGTGGGCATGGTGCGCGTATATCAAACAGCTCGCGAAGTGGAGAGACGTCTTGAAATACGTTGATCCAGATGATGAGACAATCACTATCGAAGAACCAGTGGAGCCAACTAAGCCTATCCCATCAAAGCCGTTCGACCAAATGGATATCATTCAACGGATCAATTCGTTTGGCAGCAAGAATGCCGGGAGTATGATTGGGCGTACAGGAAATATGAAAAAGAGAGGAACGGCATGATGACGATATGGATGGTCATCCAGAGCAGTGTCGACCCGAAACACCGTCATATCTTAATCCAGGAGATCTCGGAGAGGCAGAGGATGAAAACTGCGAGATAAGCTTAAACCGAACAAGCGAGAGCGCGCGGCAAACCTCAGGGCCCGATTCTGTAGGCTAGGTGCGAAGAAGCGCCATGAGAGCATGGAGAAATGGCAATTGGTGAATGTGAGGACGCCGAACTGACTGAATGTACTGGATATTGGGCTGCCGACAAGTTCATCGATGCGATTGAACCGCTTCTGCCAACCTACGCGGAGATTAGGAGGGCGGACCTGAATATGAATACAAGCGTCTTCGATGAGATAAACGCCTTCCGACGCCGATGGGAGAGCGACTCGACGGCCTAAGAAGCAATCTAGCAGTGTTCGCTGACTTTTAAAGGCCCAATCGGACCAATCGAATCGTTTGAATCAGCTGCGCAAGTGCATCTGCAGCGACGTCCCATCAGTTCATTGACTGCCCATGTATCGCATCAAGTAAGCGCCCAGCCAATTGGTCGGCGCAAAGTTCAAGCATTTCAAGAAGACGAGAGAAACCGTGAAGGTGCCTTCGAGAGAGTCGTTGAACGTGCAAATCTGACAGTCCTCTGTCCAATCACACCTTCAAGGTCCACGTACCGTCGACCGGTACCTTAAATGAAGGTATTCGACATGAATAAGGTAGGAATGAAGGTCTGATTTTTCTAATCCACATTCTACTCTGGTATATATAGTAAGGAAATGCGGTATCAGAATGGAACTGTAAGATCTCTGCCAATCGATGGCAAATCAGTGGCTTACACCACGAGATACAGGTAGCAATCAGCAGTCTAAGTTGTCGAATCAGGACTCCTGAAGGTCCGTCTGACAACTTCTTTTCCGCCAGCAGTAAGTTAGGTTGACACCAAGACTCATAATCATGATCACGGCCTCTCTCCAAGCTCTTCCAAATACTCCGCTCGTGGTCTTTTCTCGAGGCCTCTCTACTACACTGATCTTCTTCCGAGCTTACTGCCAACCGCACCGCACGCTCCAAACGTAGTCCTACAGATAATGGCAGACAGAACACCAGCCACGACAGGCCAAAAGCCGAAAGTCGACACTACTGAGACAGCTGAGATTTCACCTAGCTGTACGAGAACAGTTGAGGTTCCACCTCCCGACGTCTGGCTACAACACGAAATATATATTCCCAGAGGAAGGTTTCAGGAAGCGTTGGAACTCTCTAGGCGGGAAGACTGGGAGCCACTATGCAAGTTCCCTGTTTACAGTGCGTGCCCTCGTCTTGGTCCTGACGCATCGACGTGATACAACTGACCTTTCGTGTCATAGCTAGCCAGGGGTATGAGGAGTGGGATTAGTGGAGCGATGGAGTCGTTCCAAGGTTCAGGTGGAGGTGATGTCTCGGAACTCGGAAGCTTAGTACAAGAATGGACAATGTTGACGGGACGATCCGCTCTGTATCTTCTTGTTTTGATCATTTCAAGGCATAATGTTTGCATTGATAGCTCATACTACTCCTACTACATAGGCACTGGTAGGAAGGGTCAAGGCCGTCAAGCCACATTCGCATAAGGCTGATGGATACCCCACTGTGGCAGTGCATTTCGGTGACAAGGTGGGGCTGCACTGCCACACCTCCGATAAGATGGAGCCAAGGCAGCAGTCAGCAGCCCCATTCGTTTACCTAAAAAGGCTGTCCGGTCCTCCTCATATTTCCAGCGTACCAAATATTCTCGTTCCCCAAGGTTTTCGTCTATCTCACTTCGTCTAACATATATTGACACCTATTATCCATCTCTGAAGGAAGTAGATCCTTTACGCTTGTTTTCAAGTTTATCTGCCCCTTTGGTTGGCGCAAATATGTCCGCGCAAGAGTACTATAATTCTGGCTATATGGGCAGCCCAAAGCCAGAAACCCCATTCAGTGACAACTCCAGCAACCGGCCATGGACCCCACCGTCCTCGACTGTCACTCCGGGACCTGATATGTCTTACTCACCAGGGATAGACAATCGTCCCTACAACTATGGTGCCCCGCCCCCGCCGACAACCAGCTACGGGCGTCCTCAGAACGTATATCCACCTCAGCCTTTGGAAGGTATGGCTGCGGGATTCTCCTCGCAGACAAAACCACAGCAGTGGGACAACGAATATAACAAGTCTGGACCGCCACCTTACACCCAGCACTACTATGGCTCGCAGCAGCCGCATTCCCCATACCCTACACATGACGCCTATCCTGAGCATTCGCCCTCCCAGCCGCCATATCCACAGGATCAGAAGGATGAAAGAGGCTTTATGGGGGCAATTGCTGGAGGCGCCGCCGGCGCCTACGGCGGTCATAAGGTCCATCACGGCGTCCTGGGGACTATCGGAGGAGCGATAGCTGGGTCTCTCGCCGAGGACGCTATCAAGAAGCACAAGAAAAAGAAGGAGAAGGAAGAGGGCAAATGGGGACATGGTCGTCGGTCCTCCTCCTCGTCGTCGAACAGTGATGACGGTCGGGCTCATCATCAACAGCATCCTCCTGCGGAGCCCACTTTCCGAGGCAACTTTTCCGCCTCCTCAACGGAGATTAGCCTCGAGCACGACTATGAGCTGACGGCGAGATGCCGTTCCGTCTCGGGAGATCTGCATCGTTCGAGTATCTCGTTGAACTCGGTACTCTCTAACCACTTCGGTTCCTTTGTATGGGCGCGTGGCGGTAATTTTGGAGCGTCGGCGAGAAATGTGCATCTTGCTGAAGGTGGAAGAGTACTTGATGCTGAGCTGGCGGATGGAAATGGCCACTGGAAGAGGGCATGGGTGAGATTGGATGAGCGGATCACGAACCAGAATGGGCATCTTGTATTCCTCGATTGATGTCTGTGAAACTGGTACCGTGTTTGCTGCAATTCGATGTTAGCTGATTGCTCCTAATGAAATTCAAGCCTTAGTGATTGACTCTAACAGCAGTACTAGCACTGGAACGGACTCAATTCACCTCAATTCAAGTTAAGATCATCCATAATATTGCCTGGCCGTCGAGAACGCGCTGCTGAAGATCAGCATGACACGAGTAGCCCCTTGATCAGGCTGAATGCATTTCTCAAGTCATCAGATAATCCTCATTTACTACTCAGAAGTGAAGACTGAGCACGTCTTACCTCTAGCACACAGCATGTATCATGTCACTGCGCGTCTCTCAACCTGAGGTGATTGTGTTGTTCCAAATCTCTCAACATAACTTCAAACATCCTGCATCCCATTCAGATTCCGTCAGAGATGGACTCCCTTCCCACAGAGCTTCTAACCATAATCCTTCATCATCTCTATTACGAAACCCGCGCACTCAGATGGCAGGACGCAAGCCTCGCAAGACATACAGTTGTTTCACGCAGATGGCAAGCAATTCTCGAGCCGATGATATGGAAGTACATTAGCGTACTCAGACCATACGCTCTGATATGGCTGGAGGCGTACACGTCTGGCAAGCAACATCGGATCGCGAGAATTAAATGGGTGAGACGAATTCTCTGGGCGCCATATGTCAATTTTGCCCTCGCAGAGCGGCTTTCCGAAGCGATGGAAGACTATCCAATGGCGCTAGCTTGTGTTCTCCTGTACCTGTATCACCGTTTATATCGCCAGGCATTCGCGGACATGTTCCACATCTTGAGCAGATGGGAGTCAACCTGCGACAACTTGATGATTGAGCTGGACCTTTTTGGGGAGCATTTAGAGTCTCCCAGGTTGCCCGTTCCAGTATGGAGTTGGGATGCTAGCGAGGGCGCAGTTGCACTACTTTGGCGGGCGCAAGTTATAACCCACTTAGCGCATCTCACGAAACAAGACGCTTCAGCATATCCTATACTACACAGTGTCAGGTCACCCAGTCTTGAAGATTCTGTGAGCCCCAAGAGTTTCAAGATCCCAATGCGCCCTTCGGCGTTCTTTCAGCTTTTGAGCCGGTTGCCCAACGTTCGCCGTGTTTCAGCTGGAGAAAGTGCCTCCATACCACCATTTGCACTCGTTGCCCTCCGTGAGGAGAGACATCGTTCGTATACTTCTCTCTCAATGACTATTATAACTGCATGGGAAAGATACTGACGACCTTCTCTTAACCAGAACTTGCCCATTGTCTTTCTCTAGTCCCGCCTGCCGTCGAGGAGTTCGAGTATGAGATTGCACCGCAACGAGAAATGTCGTGGACGCCGGTTGAGGATGCAGCCAGTTATCTGTCGTTCAGGGGGCTGGATGAGGTCTCGATTGCCCTTCGGACACTCTCCATGCGACTGAAAGTCCTTCACTTGAGCAATGTACGGATCAACAGTGAGCTCTTTTGGCCATCGGCTGAGGAGGATAACGTCATCGGCGATGCACTTCACTGGCCGATGCTGGAGGACCTTGAAATAACGGACATGCCGCCATATACAGCAGACGGTATGTCCTGACGACACGGAGGTACTGCTTCATGTCAAGCTAACTCAATCAGGGAAATGGATTCTCGATAATGATCCCGACATAGAGACATTCGTGGAAATGGAAGATTTTGACGATCAATGGGATTACGATGAAATGGGATTTGACAGACGGGGACTAATCAGAAGTGACGAAGTTGACAAGCTCTACTCGGCAATGGGCAAGGCTGCCCAAAGAATGCCACGTCTAAGATTTCTCGTGTTCAAGTTCCGTGATGAGACACCAGGAGATGGGGTCTGGGAATGCTTGACATTCTACCGAGTTCAAAAGACAGGGAAGGTTGAATTATCGATCGGCACTGTGTGGGAGTATAACCTTGGAGAAGAGGTCATCACGTCCTGGGGCCTAGAGGGTGAGAAGGCCGAAGAATTCCGGACACATCGGATGATCGAATTCGATGACTGGCCTCCGCGAGGGACTGCACGTCCGGCCTGACGCCAGTTGAGTTTGCTAGAGCTTATGATGCATTTAGGCGATCCTGTCAGGTTGCTTGCTTAGTTGCATGTGGCAAAGGGTACTTGCCCAAAGAAACCCTTGTGTAGTCCAAGAGGACAATCATAATACCCCTCTGCAGAGGAAGCGCGATGATGTTGTCTCAGAATATAGAAATCGGCTTTGAACATTGTGTAGAGGATTTCGTTACCTGCTGCTAGATCCATTCTCAAGCTCAACATAGTCCCTTTCTAGACTTTATAGCTTTCTGTGAATGTACTCAGACCTCTATCGCAAAGGTGACTATTATTCACTGTTTAGTTTATTTATGACCGTCCACTGTACTCTTGTCTCCCTCCCCATCCCCATTTACTCTTTCTATCCCTCTTTCTCCAGCCACTATTACATGCTCACTTCCTCATCCCCTTTTTCATTATTTAAACACCGCAAAAGAGACACATCTATCCCATCCACCCAATGCAAACATTCAACATCAGCCCTATTTCACAGATTGGATGCTGCATGGCATTGCCAGGATGATTCGCACATCAACCAGCTTCATGAATCGCTGGCTAGACGCAATCGAGACACATTGGCAGGGGGTCACTGGGCCCCTCGCTGTGCGTGTAAAGCAAGATACCCAGCGACTGCGGGCTCAAGTCCGAAATGCGGCCATCAATATCCGATTAGATGGATCTTTAGGTAAGCTCTTCCGGATCCTGTCTTCTTGTCGTCTTCGTACCAGAAGCGCAGAAACTAAGATTCCGACGTTTGAGTGCTTCCAATAGGTCTTCCAAACTACAGAGTCTTTAGATGTTCTAGAAAACTTCTCAGGGCTTTGTGGAAAGCGACCTTTTCTGCACGCGGTTTGTCTCAACTTTTCAAGACGGAAATCCAATATTGTTCTGCGGATAAGCCTTACGATAGCAGGGAAAAGGGTGATTCGAAGGCTGGGAGAGCTCTCGAAAATTTGAAGAGCGCACTGAACCTGAAGAAGCCATTTGCAAAGATCAACCTACGCGAGGATGACCAGAGCTAGCACACCTCTATTCATGGACGGAATCAACGGTCTTGCAATGCAAGTGCCTGGGAGCCAGGCCAGGTGTCACTATCTTCAAGTTTTGAACCCGGACATACCGATTACCTGGAACCCGTCCCAAAGCAACACATTAAACGCATCGAGAATCTGGCGTGGGAAGTGCCAATAGTATCAGAGAGGAGGACGAGGAAATGTGGCCAGGTTCCGTCGTCGCAGCTAGAAGGCTGCAGGAATAGACAATGACTGTCAAATGTATACATGACAGGGATCGGCCACAGATCAGTGGTCTCAATACCCAGGCACATGTCCACTTTTGCTTAGGGAAACTGTTCAGCACCTTTGTTCTGCTTTGGAAGCAATGCCTTGCCTAATGTCTCTGTCATCTGCTACTTAGGCTGTCTTTCCTCACACTTCAACTTGCAACTAAGGACGGAATAATGACAGATATCAATTCTGTATTAGGAACAATTGGTATTTGGATAGTAATATCCTTTGTTCTGTAGCCCCTTGTCATTTCCCTCTAGTGAAAATTACTATAAAGGGACAGTGAAGGTGCAAAGAATTGCTTGCGTACTCAGAATTGAAAGTGACAATGTTTAGTGTCTTATCTACCGCTCTTCCAACAAAATCATAGAGAATGAAAGCAAAGAATGGTCTTAGTACCGGATATATCCTTTCCATTGACGTTGCCAATACGCATGAGCAACATTGCTTCATGATCATCTGGGGATCGCAATTCCTCCAGAGCTCTCATCAAGGCGCCCTCAATGCGTCTGTCGAAAGCACTGATTATTCTGATTATCTGCATGCTCAGCTGCGCAGCTTCAGGAGCAAAGGTGGATCTTAACCATATAGACAATGATTATACAATGGTAAAAGCAGCTGGACCTTATCTACACTTGAATGTGAGGGCTCTGTCAGAGTGACCTATGACATAAGAGCTACCCTAGGTAGTGAATGTGAGCAGAGTGCACTGGCTGACTTGGCCACCCCAACATAACCATCTCACTTACATCTCCCCCTGTCTCATCTCTCTCTATCTCATCTCTTCCGTCTCATCTCCCTCTGTGTCATCTATCCCAGTCTCATCTATCCCAGTGTCATCTCTCTCAGTGTCATCTCTCGCAGTGTCATCTCTCTCAGTGTCATCTCCCTCAGTGTCATCTCCCTCAGTGTCATCTCCCTCAGTGTCATCTCCCTCAGTGTCATCTCCCTCAGTGTCATCTCTCTCAGTGTCATCTCCCTCTGTTGACGAGACATCACGATGAAGTCGATTAGCGCTCTCCCCTGCGAGGTTATCGGGCTGATTCTTGCAAACTGCGAGATCTTCGGTCATCTACGCCACGCGATCTTCACTTGCAAGACATTTTACTCGGCGTGGAAGTCACATACTGGGTCCATTATATGGCATGTCGGCCAATCTGAGATCGTGGGGTTCACTGACGCCTTGATCGCAGTAAGAGTTTTCTAGTTCTCCCTGCTGGCCCTCCATAAAACCTGTCCTCGCTAACTGACGATGAACTTCTAGGTCAGAGCAACAGGAATTGCAAAGGAAGCAATTTTAAGGGGAGATCTCCCGCCCTCTCCATTTCCTCTAGGCGAGCTCAGCGGAGAGCTCCGAAAACCAACACTCGATGAGATGAAGATTCTGTTCGACTTCCAGCATTTGGTCGAGTGTCTTGAACGGCTTGCCAAGAAGCACAGTGACCCATATTGGTTTGGTTGCATCGAAAGTCTTGAGTCAGAAGACAGGAACAAAGCATGGATAGTGTGGAAGGAACGCTTCCATGTCGCGATGTATCGGAGCTTTGTTTCAGGAGCTGCGTTGTACCGTGCCTACTACGAGCCTTTGACATTGGCAAGCACTTGCGGTCTTCAACGTTTCCTGGACCAATACCGAAGACATGCGGAAGCACAGGAGGAAGAAGAGGAAGATAATGGCGATGGGCCTTTCACATCCGCTGAGAAGCGCTACCTGCTGCAGCACCCCATATTCAGATTTGAGGAATTCCAACAGCACGGGGATATATTCCAGCCTCTGGCGGACATCTTCGTACAAGAGAGCAAACGAAAGGCCAAGGTGGTAAATACATTGAGAGGTGCAAGTTTGTATGAGCGGTACGGGGCAAGGCAATACGACCCTGATATCCTGGAAAGAAGCCATTCACAGGCACTGTTCCATCAGCTCCTGCAGTTTTTGTCCGTTACCGATAGTCCAATGCTCGGAGAAATAATCCGAAATGAGGATGGAAGCGAGTATCACCAGAGGAGAAATGAACCAACACCCAAAGAGATGTCTGGACGTCGCCGCACTGTCACCGTTATCTTTTTCGACGTGTTTAACCTCGAGGAGATTATTATGCCAGAGAATGTGGATGATGCAGTCGAGACGTTCGTCCTTGCACGTCCCGGGGTCCGGCGTCCTGTGGTCGCTGAGGGGAACTTTCCGGACTTGAAAATACGTTCCGCCATCTTCGGGACTTACTCTACGAAATCAAATGGTTCTCCGGCCAGCCAAATCGCTATTGGCCCGACTGTGGTACCCCTCCTCCCGAGACTCAGTTAGTGAGATACATGCTGTCGAAATATTTTCGACTCAGGTTCAGAGATGACACGTGGGATTGGGAAAACAGCCGCAACCATGACCCGCCTATCCGGGCCTGGACCAAATTTGCCATTAGCGGTGATGTCTTCTGCGAGCGTCTTCTGGCGGACGAATTTGAAGGCGCCTGTGCGCTCTTTGAGTCAATTGACGCTCCCATTCCTGAGCCTTATTTTGTTCATGGTTCTTCCTGGTCATGATAAGTATCAGACTGGAATCCTGGATTTCTCAGTCGCAGATAGGATGGAATCATTTCCATATCATCAAGACACCTTAGGTCTATCGAGGGAGCCATCAAGAAGGTACTAAGATGTCAAGTCTTCCACCGCTCCTGACGAATGGCGCGTGCGCTCAATGCTATGTTGATTTTCGAACTACGGAGTACTGCCGTTGCGGCTTTGATCCATAGAAAATGGGATAAAAGTTTTCCAGATAAGGTTATTGCGGTTGAATACGCATACTTAGCCAATCAACATCCTCCATGCGAAACTATTGCAGTTCTAGTGGCGAATATCGACTCCACCGTCATATGCCTGAAGAGGCAAGCAATACGGATACGGAGAGGCATAGTCCGTATCGGCATCTAGCAGGCTGCTATAATTGTCCGTCTGCCTGATGACTTCCCCCGAGATCCCATCCGTCTTACTTGTCTCTTCCCGCTCAATTCTGGCAGTAACTCAGAACCATGGGAAGACCAGAGACACCTGCACAACTCCCTCAAAGCCATGGACCTCCAGCATATTCACCCGTGGACAGTGAACTCGTTGCCGAGTCGGCTGATGTTCGAGGTAAGTGAGCCACGATACCCAGGAGTATATCGCTAACTAGACCAGCTGATGGAAGAATCGACGTTGATCTGAACTCGAGAATTGCCCGCACACTCGCTCAGATCGTCGAGCTGCAACAGGAAGATATCCACAACCCACCCCCCAACTATCAGCAAGAGCTCCAACAGCATCAACATCGAGATCATCAACTAAAACCCATCGAATGCAACATCCACCTCAATATTGTGATCCAGATTGTCGGCAGCCGTGGCGACGTTCAGCCATTCATTGCCCTAGGTACCGAACTACAAAAGCACGGTCATCGCGTCCGGCTAGCCACACATGATGTCTTCGCAGACTTTGTGAGGTCCTCCGGGCTTGAGTTCTATCCTATTGGTGGTGATCCAGCGGAGCTGATGGCGTTCATGGTGAAGAACCCCGGCCTCCTACCGCAGATGAACAGCCTTCGGCGCGGGGAGATCCAGAAAAAGCGAGCCATGGTTGCGACGATGCTGGACGGGTGCTGGCGTTCCTGCATCGACGATGATCCGCTCACTAAGGTTCCGTTTGTGGCCGATGCAATTATTGCGAATCCTCCCAGTTTCGCCCATGTGCATTGTGCGCAGGCGTTGAAGGTCCCGGTACATCTGATGTTTACCATGCCGTGGAGTAGTACGACGGCCTTTCCCCACCCGTTGGCGAATCTGCGGCCGTCGGATATGAGTCCCCGGACGGCGCATTGGGTTTCGTATGGTGTGGTCGAGTGGTTGACTTGGCAGGGGTATTGGTTTTCTGTCTGCATGCAATCCATATAGCTGACGGGGAGTAGGTTAGGTGATGTGATTAATCGATGGCGGGCCACTATTGACTTGGATCCAATTCCTGTGGCCGAGGGGCCCGGTTTGGCAGACACACTGAAGATCCCTTTCACGTACTGCTGGTCTCCCGCTCTGGTACCAAAGCCAAGGGACTGGGCTGAACATATAGGTTAGTACTCCATTGTGTCTACACAATATATACTCATGATTACAGATGTGTGCGGCTTCTTCTTCCGGCAACCACCGTCGTACCAACCACCACCAGATCTCGAGCAATTTCTTGCGTCAGGCCCACCACCAGTGTATATCGGCTTTGGAAGCATCGTTGTGGACGATCCGCAACGCTTGTCTAATACCGTCTTGCAGGCAGTGGCTGAGTCCGGCGTTCGTGCCATCGTCTCCCGAGGTTGGAGCAAATTGGCCGGAGACGGGAATCCTAACATCTACTTCATAGGCGACTGTCCCCACGAATGGCTCTTCCAGCACGTTTCAATGGTTGTCCACCACGGAGGCGCTGGGACGACCGCCTGTGGGCTTGCTAACGGAAAGCCGACGGTTGTCGTACCTTTCTTTGGAGAGTAAGTGCGCGATCTTCTTCCTTCTGGGCACGGGCTCACTATTTAGTCAACAATTCTGGGGCAACATGATTGCAAGGGCTGGGGCAGGCCCATCTCCCATTCCGCACGCTAGACTTGGCGTTCAGAATCTGGCCGACGCTATTCGATTGTGCCTGAAGCCACAGACCGTTGCTGCTGCGCGCGAAATCGCCACGAAGATGCAGTATGAGTCGGGCGTGACTGCCGCCATACAGTCTTTCTACCGTCATCTTCCGCTGGAGCAGATGAGTTGCCAGATATTCCCAGATCAAGTTTCTGTATGGAAATACGCAAAGTACAAGCGGGAGATTCGATTATCAAGGAAAGCCGTGCAGATTCTCATCGACCACCTAAAGATTGATCCAAAGAATCTCCGCTGGTGTGTCTGCTCTCCCCGAGTTGCGTCGCAAACTGACTGACTTGGCAGTTACGATATCAACCCCATCATCATCGAAAACCGCCGCTGGGATCCTCTCACCGGCGTCGCCTCCGCAGCCGTAGGCACCGGCACTGACTTGCTCAAAAATACCACGAACATGTTCTACAAACCGTACAAAGAACTCGCTCACAATAGGACCAAGGTCTCCTCCGATGGTGAAGAGCGCCACCCCGCTGCCACCGCGGGTGCCATGGCGGGACAATTTGCGAAAAGCATCGGACAGTTCATGGCGACGTACACCAGGGGTGCCATGGTGGATATTCCGCACGCGGCGGCGGAGGGATTCCGGCAGGTCCCGCGGCTGTACGGCGAACAGCCAAAGGACTACGGGGCTGTGCAAGATTGGAAGTCGGGGGCTACGGTTGGGGGGAAGAACTTTGTGGATGGCATGCTGGAGGGGGTCTCAGGGCTAGTCACTCAGCCGATCAAAGGTGGAAAGGAGGAGGGCGCGCTGGGTGTTGTCAAGGGTTTGGCGAAGGGGACGGCGGGATTCATGACCAAGATTCCTTCTGCTGGACTGGGGCTCGTCGCGTATCCCTTTCAGGGTATCGTGAAGAGTATCGAGTCATCGGTTAGATCCAAGACGAGGAAGGCTATTATCACGGCGCGACTACGGGATGGGTATGAGTTGAGCCGACGAGAGGAAGTTTCGCAGGAGGAGAGACACTTTGTCCTGCAGAAGTTTCAGAGCCTTTTGCGCAATACAAATACTCCCCCGAATTAGGGTTTGGGACCTGCTCAGGGGCTTCAAGCTAGGCCTAAGGCGGAAACAGATGTCAAGGCACTGATAAAGTCATGTGACTGGGGTGGAATGACCTTTTCGTTGGTGCCACGCGCAGACAACAAATGAAGGACGCATCAGGATAAACAACAAAGCACAATAGAATTAAGGAATCACAAGCCTTTCACTGTTACTACTACCATGATTTAGCTACTTACTACAGGCATAAGATTTACTGCAGCTGTCAGCTCATTACCCTTAACACAGTGTGGTATCTCTTCTCGCACTTATCCCAACATGGTTCGCAGGTCTTAGAAATAGCTGTCTATTTATGTATATTTTCCCTGCATTTTGAAAGACGTGAAGCATCCAAGCTATGGTATCTAGTCATGGAAGCCAATACCGCGGTCGCCTCGCGCCTTGTCCCGATTGCTCCTGCGCCAGCCAGGACACCCTCTGTTGACATGCAGAATGGCTCTGATACAGGCTTGACCACAATGCGCTTCAACTGCCAAGCTTGCGTCCGCAAAAAGATCAAATGCGATAGGACTGTGCCAACATGCTCAAGCTGCAGCAAAGCAAAGTTGCAGTGCGTCTACCAGGCTCCCCTGCCGCGAAAGAGGAAGCGAAGCCACGTCGAAGACGTGTATGAGCGTCTGGCGCGGTATGAGCGCATCTTGCAGGACAATAATCTTCTCCCTACGCCCACTGCATCGAGTCCATGTGGCAAGGAGACGGGAGCGTCGGCGCTCAGCACACGGGACCCAACCCCAGTGCAACCCACTACGTCTGGTAAACTTCTTTCAGCCGATGGCAAGTCTCGCTATATTGACAGTGTTCTGCTCCTCGATGCTGGAGAAGGAGACCTGTGTGAGTTATCCGATTCCGACCAATATGACTACCATAATGACGACACCGGAGCTGATGAGAGCACCCCGACTGGTCTTCTGGGCGTCCTCGCATCACATGCAGTCTCTGGGGCAATACTTGGAAGCACCCAGAGCCTCATTGAGAAGCACCCCAGCTATGAGGAGGCTACAAAGCTCTGGAATGCGTACGTGCAAAACGTCGAGCCTCTCTGCAAGGTTCTTCATGTTCCGACTATCGCAGTAATGGTCCACACAGTCGCAAAACAACCTGCTGCGGCCTCGAAGAGCGACGAATGCCTGCTTTTTGTTATCTACTATTTCGCCGTGTTCTCCATGTCAGACGACGACAGCTTGCAAGAGTTCAACCAATCGAGGAACCATTTGATGTCCAGATATCGGACCGCCGTTTTCCAGGCACTTGTCAATGCCTCGTGGCTGAAAACTACAGAAATGCCGGTCCTACAGGCTTACACACTCTTTCTTGTTGCCATGCGCACACAGATCGATGCTCACACGTTTTGGATCCTGACGGGCATTACCATTCGCCTCGCACAACGCATGGGGCTCCACCGCGATGGTGAAAACCTCGGATTGCCACCGTTTGAGGTTCAGATGCGACGGCGGCTCTTCTGGCAACTGCTTCCACTGGATGGCTATGCGGGCCAAGTTTGCGGTACCGGTATTTCGATATCACCGAATAGCTGGGATACCAAGCCACCGCTGAACATCAATGACGACCAGATCTTCCCGGGTATGACGCAGCAGCCTCAAGAGCAAAGGGGCGCTTCGGAAATGATCTTTTGCTTGTCGCGGATTGAACTGTCCAATTTCTATACCCGAACGGGGGTTAAAATGAAGGAAATCGGTGGTACGATTCAATTCAGGGATGCAGAGGAGATTGAAAGCCTCATCGACGAGGTCGAAGATCTGATCGAGACAAAGTATCTTCGATACTGCGATATCCTGAACCCCTTGCACTTTTTCACCACTGGAATTGTACGCTCTGCCACCAATGCCGTCCGACTGCGTGCTCGAATGCCGCTGCTGCTGAAGAAAACCATGACGGATGTGCAAAGGAGAGATCTCTGCACTCTCGCAGAAAGGATTCTCGATACAAACAGCGCTATGTATAGCAACCCCAGCATGAAGAAGTTCCGGTGGCAGATGCGAGCTTTCTTCTTGTGGGATGCTCTCCTCTGTATCCTGCTTAGCATCGCAGAAGTCGGATTCTACTCGACGTCGGAACTAAACACTACCTGGAACAAGGTTGCAGAAGTCTACTCGAATCACGAAGAACTTGTGAAGCGCAGAAGAACCCTGCACGTCACCATTGGCAAGCTAACTCTCAAGGCCTGGCTTGCCAATCCTCCGAGCAATTCGTCCCAAGAGCCGGCTTTCATAACCGCGCTGCGCGCCCAATACGAACCGAAAGTCAACACGCAGCAGGAGAACGTTGACGAAATGGGGGTAACCAGCAATTTTGCAGACGGTATATTTGCAGTTGATGAGCTTTCTTACAACATTGAAGAGACAGTGTTCAATCTTAATAGCGGCTTCACTCTCGACCCCTCAGATTGGATGGCTTGGGATCAGCTGTGTCGAGAGACCAGTTTGGGCTGAACTCGCAAATGCCCGTGTGACTTTATACGACATGATGCAGTGACACAGCAACTTTAAGATTAAGAGTTCATAATGGCAGAGTCGCTGGCCATCATTCGCCTCAACAGACAATATGAAGGGGAATAGTACCGACCCTGTCATCATTATAGGAGCCGGCCTTGCTATTGGACGACCGTTAACGAAAAGTGGCATTGCTAACATCGTCTTCGAAGCCTCTTGTGGGCTTTTCTCCTGTCGTCGGTTACGCTCCAGGAACATGAGGCCTAGCCGTACAGAGTATATATTGTTTCAACAGAGCCGGCCCGGACCCGAAGAATGGCGCCCTCCCATTGGACGGCGCGTCGGTCCTTCATGGGCGACCGGGCCCGAAGCGAAATACAACCCGATGATTGGCTGCTTCATACATAAGAAGTATGTATAATAAGTAGAAGAAGAGAGGCGAACAGCGCAGGATTGAGAATCAGTGGATTATTTCCATCCAGGATGAGCGACAAGAACCAAAGCGTCTCCGACGAGGGGATCGCACCTTTGCCCGACAAGAAAGACCTCGAAGCAGCCAAAGCGACAACACCAACCAAGCCGTCTCTCGACGTCGAAGCCAACAAAGACCCGAATCTCGTCACATGGAGCGGGCCAGACGACCCAGAGAACCCCAAAAACTGGCCCAACGGCCTGAAGTGGAGGAACACCTGGGTCGTATCCCTCTTCGTGTTCATCTCGCCCGTCTCGTCATCCATGATTGCCCCCGCCATGCAAGATCTCGGTGAGACCCTGGGGATGCACACCGAGTTTGAGGTGTACCTCTCCATGGCCATCTTTATCCTCGCCTACGCCATTGGCCCCATCTTCTTCGGTCCTGCTTCGGAGCTCTACGGTCGTGTGCATCTGCTTCAGTTCAGCAACGTGTGGTACCTAGCCTGGAATCTAGGATGCGGTTTTGCCAAGACCAAAGCTCAGCTCTTTGCTTTTCGCTTTCTTGCGGGTATTGGGGGCAGCGCGCCGCTAGCAATTGGAGGTGGCGCCATCAGGTAAGAGAGGAATGAACCACCGAAAAATCGTTGCTTTGCTAAGCCTTCCAGCGACATGTGGACCGCCGAAGAGCGCGGCAAGGCGATGGGCGTCTACACTCTTGGGCCGCTCCTTGGACCCGTTGTTGGACCCATTGCCGGCGGCTTCATTGCCCAGTACTCAACATGGCGCTGGGTCTTTTGGTCAACCTCGGCCGCCGCCGTCGGAGTCCAGGTCGTCGGCTTCATCTGGCTGCGTGAGTGCCATCCGGCCACGCTCTTACGCAAGCGACGTGACCGTCTCGTCATGGAGACACGCAACGAGAGTCTGCATACCGAAGGGAATGTAGAGATGCTCACCTACAAGCTTCTCCATGCCTTTGAGCGGCCGATACTCCTGTTCACGACGCAGCCCATCGTCTTCTGCATGGCCCTCTACATGGCCTACCTCTTTGGAACAACGTACCTCATGCTCGCGACCTTCCCAGAGATCTGGACCGTAGTCTACCACGAGAGGCCCAGCATCGGCGGACTCAACTACCTCTCCATCGCCATCGGCTCATTCGTCGGCCTCTTCTTCAACCTCAAGTTTGTCGACCGCATCTACAAGACCCTCAAAGCGCGGAACAACAACATCGGCAAGCCCGAGTTCCGCATGCCCTCGTTAGCCGTCGGCTCCGTCCTCAGCACCATCGGCCTCTTCTGGTACGGCTGGAGCATTGGGAACACGAACTGGATCATGCCAAACATCGGTGCTCTGATCTTCACCGCGGGCACGATCTCCTGCCTGCAGGGTATGCAGACGTACATCGTCGACAGCTACCAGACCTACGCTGCTAGCGCCATGGCGGCCTGCGCGATTCTTCGCAGTTTGTTGGGGTTTGGGTTCCCGCTCTTCGCTCCGTATATGTACAAGTCTCTGGGTTATGGATGGGGGACCAGTGTGCTGGCATTCGTCACTATGGGTATTGGCTGGACGGCGCCTTTTGCGTTTTGGCGTTTTGGACCTAAGTTGCGTGCTATTTCCAGGTACGCTGCTGACTAGATGCCTGGATAATCGATCACCTATAGGGATCAGGTATAAGAGAGGGAGGCGAAGGAAGCAGAATGGCAGTGTCCGGCTAGAGGGCCGGGCAGCCGAACGATATACATAGAAAAGGAATGCGCCAGTCTCCTAAGATGTATCTGTTCTCTGGATGGTACGAGAGGGGTTACTGGACATGTGGGAATCTTGGATGAGCTGAACAGACTCGTTGCGCAAACAGTAGTAATATACGTGTCTCAATCGACAGTAAGATGACTGCTAGGATTCCTGGAATGTCAAAGGATAGCGACATATTATGGGAAAGCTGTGCAAAGTTTTATATCTTGAGTCACTGCATTCGGTTTTGTTCTGGCATCAAGAAAGCAAGGCTTTCCGTGAACAGGGAACCATTTCTAAATTGGCGAAAAGGGCCTTTCAAGAGCCAAGCTTAAGCTTTCCCTTGAAGATATATCTCCTAACAATAAGCTGGAAGACTGGACAAACAGGGGTCAAGGATGGTGACTAATGGCTTGCTGCCTTGGCAGTGATATTGCTATTCAGGAAAATATAACCATGAATCAATCTCGTGCTCTCTCTACTCAGGTCCATGCGGGAGACTCATTCATGTCTTTTTCGCTCATGCAGCAGTTCTCGAATCGTACGCGCTGGAATTCTAGACTTGGTAGCATAGTCTGTGTGTTTCTTCTCCTTCCTCCAGCTTAGGATGTAGTACCAACAACATCTGTACTCGAGGACTGAGAAGCTACTGTAATCTGCTAGGTTGCGTCATCGCACGCTATTCATTAACCTCATTCATGGTCCGGTCAAGGCTGGGCCTTGGAGATTGGGTTCCCACGTGGGACAGTTGGAGTCACCTTGGTTTGTTGGGGTATGGACCGTATGTCCCTGTGTCTGTATGCTTGGTCTTGGAGAGTCTAGAAGGATGCCACAAGTAGCCAAGTTATTGCCGAGACCGAACAAGCCATTCGGACGAGACTTTTCAACCATCAACATGCTCGAATGGTCAGACATGATTGGTCTGCGCAAATACGCAGAAATAAAGCGTCAGCCAATCACATTGTGAAATGGAAAGAGTGCTCTCTTCTACATGCTCTGATTGGCTGGCCCAGACAAGCCAAGTAAAAGCTTCATAAAGCTTAGCGGACCCACTTCTATTATACCTTCCTGTTCCTGATACTCAATGATAAGATGGAAAAATGTGCAATCTGGGGTTTTACTTTAGCCGCGCGACCTTGAGCAACGCTGGCGCCCAATGAAGCAGTAAAGACGACGATCTTAATGTAAAAGCACCCCAATATGCCCACTTCCTTCATCAAACCCCCGGGAATCGGCCTGCAAGATTCCCGTTGCATTAACAGCCATGAGGGGAAATATTGATTACCGGTAGATACCTCCGATAGTCGTGCTAGCCATAGTGGATCATACCTCCTGCCTGTAGGAGTTGACGATCAGCGCATGTGCTGGCCAGTGTCGCTCTTCATTTGTTCATACTGATAGCAGAAGGTTGTGGCATCAGCAGATAATCAAGGTATCGCATTGATATAAAAGGACGTCCAACTGCCCAACAGGTAAAAATGAGCAGACTAACTTCCATTCATCATGAAGGCCAACACTTTGGTACCCCTGCTCGGTCTGTCCAGCAGCGCTGCTGCTGCGGCCGTGGCTGCCTCCGGCAAAGCCCCCTTTGGTTACGCCTCTGGCTCCAAGGAGTCGGTTGCCAACCTGAAGGACAAGATCGAGAATGTCGTGTGGATTCTGCTGGAGAACCGCAGTTTCGACAACATCCTGGGTGGTGTCAAGGGCAAGGGTCTGGACAACGTTGTCAACAACGGTCCCTTTTGCAACCCCCAGAATGTCAGCGATCCCAGCGGCCCCAAGTGGTGCAGCGTCTACAAGGACTTTGACTCGGTTGTAGACGACCCGGATCACTCGGTCACCGGTAACAACATGGAGTTTTACGGCACCTACACTCCCAGCGACGCTGCCATCCAGGACGGCTCCCTCAAGCCCAGCCTGAACGGCTTCGTGGACCAGCAGCTGGTGGTCCACAAGAGCATTACTCCCAAGGTGGCCGCTGAGGAGGTTATGGGGTACTACTCCGAGGACGAGATCCCCACTCTGGTCAACCTGGTCGACGAGTTCACCACCTTCAACTACTGGCACTCGTGTGTCCCTGGTGTAGGTCGCCCCTACCCGTGCGCATACAATGAATGATACTGACGAGATAGCCCACCAACCCCAACCGCCTCTGCGCCCTCTCCGGTACCTCTGCTGGCCACGGCACCAACGACAAGAGCTTCGACACCTCTGGTGTCAACGTCTCCAGCATCTTCCAGGCCGCCAGCGAGAAGGGCGTCAGCTGGAAGAACTACGACGGCACCAACGGTGCCTTCCTTTCCGACGCTCTGTTCTACAGCTGGGTCGCCGAGAACGCCAAGGAGAACGTCGTCCCTCTCGAGAACTTCTACCAGGACGCCTACCTCGGCCTCCTGCCCCAGCTCTCCTACATCAACCCCTCCTGCTGCGGCCTCGACACCAACTCCATGCACCCCTCCGGCAACGTCTCCTTCGGCCAGGTCCTCGTCAAGCAGATCTACGACGCCGTCCGCACCGGGCCCCAGTGGGACAAGACCCTCCTGCTCATCACCTACGACGAGACCGGCGGTTTCTTCGACCACGTCCAGCCCCCTCTCGCCGTCCGCCCGGACAACAAGACCTACACCGAGACCGCCCGTGACGGCAGCTCCTACACCTTCACCTTTGACCGTCTGGGCGGCCGTATGCCTACCTGGCTTATCTCGCCCTATGCCCCCAAGGGATACGTTGAGAACTACGGTGTTGACCCCGCCACCGGCGAGACTGCCTCGTACCAGGCCACCTCCGTTCTCAAGACCCTTGGATATCTCTGGGATTTGGAGGATTTGACTCCGCGTGTCTCGCACTCGCCTGCTTTCGACCATCTGATTGGGCCTAAGATGCGCACTGCTCCTGCCACCTTGGCTAACCCCTCTCCTTTCCCTGATGCTGTTTAAGCGTCGTTGAAAGTCCTACGCAATTAAGATGGATATCAGGAGATGCAAGGCATCTCAGTATTTCTCTTCACCTTCTTGTATATGATGTCCTAGTTTTGGATTTATAAAATATGATGTCGTTTACTGAGGGAATAATTGGTTCGATGATATACGATATTGAACTTCACAGCTAAATCCTACCAAGCTGAGCTGCTAGCTGTTGCTAAGAACATGGATCCTTTCGCCTTTACAACGCGCTCGGGCTGTTCCCTATAGTATCCCATTCCCAAAGCGGTCGACACAGTACGTGACTCCAACGTTGAGCAGACCAGTACAGTCTTCCACAGTGCTTCCCATTAAGCTTGGATTTGCTGGTTATTCAGTGGAGAATTATCTGCATTATAGATAGTAGCGGCTACCGGCTATAGCTATGGCAAGTGTACTATCCTAAGATGACCACCACGTCTGGCGCGTCCATGACAGCACAATTTTAGTTTAGCAGTTGCGTGGAAAATAAATTGAGATCCAGAAATACATCACACTGGTGATCGGTTTAAGAATTGTTGTAAGTCCACATATCCACCGCATCTTCCCAAGTCACGAAGAATGGGTTCTGAAACGCCGCAACGTCCGGCTCCCCCAATTCATGGATCCAGGGATGGCCACCACGGGTCGTGGCGACGTGCTCCGAAGCGACATTGTGGCCGTACCACCACCACCGGGCATGATCTTCCGGATCATCGCTCAGAGGCGGAAGTCCGTAGACCTCGATAACGCCAACGGAGAAGAAGCCCCGACAGTCGTCGCACCAGAAGCTTTCGGAGAGATGGGCGGCGAGCGCGCGGGAGGCGGCAACGCGCTTCGAACTCAGTGGGGTTTGTTGGTTGTGCATCAGGAAGTGAACGAGCGACCAGACTTGATTCGGTTGCGAGGAGAGCGTGGCCGCGCTGGTCAGAGCGTTGTTGATGTCCGAGCCGGGAACGTCGGCTTGGGAGACGCAGTCCGCGGGACTTCCGTAGAGATTGGGATCCGGAATCAGTTGCATGAGTTGCTCGAAGGTAGGGATTTGACCGAAGAGGTGGGTCGGCCACAGGGCGGCGGCTATGTTGTAGATCCTATGCTGTGTCGCGAGGACACTCACGCCGACGTTACTCGTGCGATTCCAATAGGCGCACTCGCCAGGAGACGCAATCTCGCCCGGAAACAATAAGATGACCCTGCGAAGAGCCTCCACCGCCTGGTTCCTGGTTAGGCCGCCCCTGGGAGCTTCGGGTTCGGTTCTCGGGCACTGCGTGGAATCCCACCACGGACCAGCGAAGCATTTATTCGGGGGCCGTTGGACAACGCAGGTCGACGGGCGGACCTCGAAGTCCGCACCCGTGCAGGTAAGCCCGGGCCCGCAAACGAGCGGGCGATCGAACGGCCAACCATTTTGTTGCCGTCGATAGTTCAGACCGAATTCGGGTTCAAAGGGGCCAAACTCGAGCGGGTTGCCAATGCAGCTCTGTTCCACCGTTCGGAATGCGACGCATCTACCTCGTATAGGTTTCCAGGCTTCCGCCCTGGGTCCGAGTTTGATGCCGTAGTCGCCAACGGTGCTGGCAACACAATCATCATAATAGCTGGCGATCAACGACTCGTCGGTAGAGTTCGCGACGAATTCAGCGGCACTGTAGCAGTATTCCCATTGGGGAGTCGATCCATCACGGGCCATGGCCCACGGACCCCATCTCTCGTGGATGTCGATCATGCACCATTCATCGGACGAGCAGATCCTCGGCTGTTCATAGCAGTCGACTCGAGCCGGGATCGGGCAATACACGTCGTCGCAAGTCAATTTGATCAGTTCCCCCTTTTCGGCCGTGCGGATCACAGTGGTATTCCCGCTCATGTCGGCGTAGGTGAGGTCTTCGCTTGCAATGCTACAGCCGCCCTGAGTGAACCACATTGGCTGGCTGGCATCCGGCGTTCCGCATTCAACGCCGCCGTCAGGGATGGGTGTGGTTGGTGGGTGACGACCTCGCGACACGCGCTCGTCCCGTAGCATTGCCCAACGGTGCTGAACCGCGGCAGGCCAGGAAGTGCGGTAGTGTTGTGGGTTCGCATAGACATTGCGACAGAGTGTCGAAATAACGAGGGCGAGAAAAACCTTCGATGCTGCCATATTGGCGGACATCTTTGCTAAGACTTGGACTTGCAGGCCGAAATCGTAATGGGCGTGTTCTTGCTGTCGGAAACTCACACCAAATATTAAATTTTACAACGCCTTTCACAGGTAGACTATCCTATATATATACAACGTAGACACTAAGCATATTGCAACCTTTCTCGCTCTATGAAATCTACCCCTGGACCATGCCACATATACAAGCTCCATTCCACATGATGACCATGATCCTAGTTAGACCTTAAGCCCCCAAGCTATGCATATTATTAAGGATTTGTGGCGTTGACAGAATGTTTTTATAGCAGGGTGACATTCTAAAGAATATGTATTAGGTACAGGGACATAAGGAAGACTAGGCAAAACAGAGTAAACAGCAATGAAGACAATTTACCCCAAACATATTCTGCTAAGAAGCGACGAAACGACCAGGCGTAGGGGCAAAGTCCCAAAAAAAAGAATGTATGATGACAGGAAGGAATTGGCCTTTCTAGCTCTTCACTGGAGGATGGCAGCTGTTGAAAGCTGATTCTGGATAAACTGCAAGGAGGGATCCCCAGTGACAGTATTAATATAAACTTTCTTATCAAATTAGAGCTTGGTGAAAATGAACTAAGCTAGGCTGTGTGACAACTATTTAACTCCCCTAGAGGAAATACTTAGGAGTCTATATAACAGACAGGGGCGTATGATACTACAGTCTGCTGCAGAATGATTTGCCTCCTTCAAGCTTTTTTAGTAAACAGTTTTAACAGTTCATGACTTAGGTGGACTAGATCAAGCCATACTTAACATCTTCTCACTTAATGAAGGCTGATATAGATCAAAATAAAATTAAGAATATATTGTGATGTATGTGATGGAATCAAACTTACCATCTCTCATGCTCAATATTGATTTGACAGGGGTTGACATGCAGGGGCGGCCAATTAGATCCCAAGTCGCTTAGTTCCCATTGCCGGAAAGTTTTGCCGGCGCAAATCACATATCAAAGCACTACATTGTACAGAAGAAAATGAGTTATATTCTAGCATTCTGAAAAATATGTTCAAATATTCCACTTATAGTTAAAAAAAGATAGAATATGCAGATATACATTACCAGATGGGAGTCCTGTAGCCAGTTTGAGTAAGACAATGTATACGCGACAATCTCCGCTGGGAAGCGGTGGGTGCACTGAAAGAGGCAGCAGGGAGAGACAAAGTGTATATATAGCTGCCTTTCATACTAGAGCCTTGGCCAAGCTTGGCTTACATCTGCTTGGCCAGTGCTGTTTTCAAATAAGGCTGTTCTTTCCCACATAAACCCTAACCTTTGATGTTGTATATTCTGTATGTTGGGTAATCATCCAGTGATTTCAATGCCCGAAGCAATTGTCGTTAACTCATATGGCCTACACAAGCTATAGACCAATTGAATTTTACCTATTCGGATATTGATGACTCCATTTCGGTCCGGGTAGTTTCGAGCTGCTGAAGCTGGATCCACCGGTTGAACCAGGCGGCCATGTCGGTGGTGTGGATGCCCCTGGTGACATTGTAGAGGATAAGAGGAAGATGGAGGTTTGGTTGACAATGTGATTCACAATCCACATCCATGAAATAGGGCGGATGTCGAATTTTTGCATGGGGTCGGCTGTGTTCCATGCCCAATTTCACATCCAGCGTTCATTGACAATGTCATAGTAGTGCAATCTAGACAATGATGTACTTCTTCGGCATCCAAATAGCGAAAGACGGAGATCACGCTTCGAAGTCGAAGTGCTCGATGGGGTTCTGCCATGTTTGTGATGTGTCGTTGCATGGAGCTATCGGCCAATGGCCCCTTTGTGCTTGAGCCAACATATATTGCATCCTTACTGTCCACATCAACAACATGGTTTGAGTAGACTCCTGGACACCTGTGGTTTCCGTCACAAGTGGCATTGCAAGGAAGTCCTCATAGCTTATACTGAACTTTCCCAGTATATCTCTGACCTCTATAGGAGTGCCTTGTTCCATCACCCCAAGGATCTGTGGCCTGAGATTCCAATGACGCCAGTTCCAAATCTAGACATATCGGTCAATCGCAGGGTCCAGACTATAGCATGAGAACAACTTACTCTGTGTTTCAAGAAGTTCAAGTATGAGTCCAAAAAAAGAAGCAGTCCTCGTTGCGAGTACTACCGTACGCTTCGAAGATCCTCTGCGATGGGACGCTTGTTCGAAGACCCCCAATGGGCCTGCCCCAAATTCTATAATCCACTGTTTAACCGTTCATCCAGGAGTTAGCCAAAAAAGCCCGCGGGAACAGGCGTAAACGCATTCGGAGTATTATCGTCCAGTCGACCATAGATGATGTCGGACAGGAAGCGGCTTTCGGTAAACATTTCCGGTATATGTTCAAGTAAGCAGATGAAATGCCGGTCAGAGCAGATCCAACTAGGGGGAAGAAGAACTATGATTTGTCACTTACCTTGCAGCTGCAGCCGTTGTAGGAGTCCTGAGGGATGTAAACCACTCTCAAGTTACTGTTGGCGCAATGCGTCTGGTTGCGATAGATAATTCCACGCAGAGAATATCGCTGCGAGCGGGCACTTTATTGAGCAATCACTGTCCCCATCAGTGCATTCACCGACTGAAGTGCAGCTGAGGGTAGGACTGGGGCTGGCGAGGTCATTGTAGCTTCCAGGATAACACAGCATACAATCCGCTAGCTCATCAAGCGAGTCCTTGTAGATGTTCTCTGTTTGGACTTCTTGCTCACTCTTGAAGTCGGAAGGCTGCAGGTTTGAATAAATGTCTTTGACTGCGTTGTTCCACCAGATGGCTGGTAATCAAGGTGCTGTCATAGAAAGCTGTGAATACTATAGGGAACAGCACGAGCAAGCGTTCAAGTGAAAGTAGCCATGTTGTTAGCCATGGGTATCAGCTCAGTTCAGCAGGACCAGGATTCAGGCTGTGAATGTCAAGAACTTTGCTAGTACACAGACGTCATATGTTGCTAGAGTAGATTAAGGAGGTGTGCGCCCCATCAGTAAGATTTCTAGTTATTATTTTTATTATTTATATCCATATTCTTAATAAAAGCAGAAACCCACAGTGGCATTCACAGCAATATTGCGTGACAGGAGATTTGGAGTTCTTTATTAAAGTTTCCAACGTGTCATCAACAGATGGGCTTGTGGTTTAGTGGTATAATACCCCCTTAGCATGGGGGTGGTCCGGGGTTCGATTCCCCGCGAGTCCATTTTTTGCTTTTTTTCCATTGAACTGCAAAAGGGATTTTTTGCTGTCTCAACTAGCTTTCATTGATCTTTTGCATACCCTAAAGAACTATTCGTACCGCTATGTTCGCTTGTATGCAATGGTCTTGTCCGGAAGATGTGGTCGGAGCTGTTAGGTTAGACTCAGAAAATATATATAGATATCATCGAACTCCACCAAAACCAATCCTTCACGTTTGAATCAATACATGACCCTGACACCGCGTATGGATGTCACTTGAAAGGCAGGCGTCCTTGTATGATACATTGCCAAAAGTTTCCCGGTCCTCCAGTCTGTTGATTAGCTCTTCCCTAAGACATGTAGTACAACTGGATCAATACCACTCCGCCGAGTCATCTGTGAAGTCCTCTGGCATTTCTCGCGCAGGACGCCAAAATGAGCCAATGGAAGAGTCTGACTCGAGCACTGTGTTATAAACTATACATAACACTCTCCAAATCCCATTCCTCAACCCGTGCCAAAGATACCGCACTGAGCAGCATCTGCCTCATCTCCCGGCCGCAGAGACAAGCCGTATCTCAAAGCTGCGCACATTATGGAGTGTAATTCACTCACCCAGCCCTTTGCTAGCCTCCTTAATCGGCTCGTACAAGTCCTCATACCCAGAATGCTCACTTGGCCCCTCCTCAAAGCTACCACGGCCATCCTTCCAGTTATAGAACAATGACCCTCCAGACCTGGTGTGAACCTCCCACTGCCGCTGGACATTCGCCTCTGCATACTCCAACCGCAGATCCGGCGGTGGATCGACGATGACATACAGCACCGCAGGACAATAGGGCCACGCGAACAACTCATGTAGTACAGAGGCGTTGCCATAAACCTGTGCCTCGGGCACAGCAATGCCCCCAGCTCCAGGGCGTAGGTGCTGATACACTGGTCATACAATTCAGGCGTGAACATGCCATCGTACGGCTCGCAGAGGAAGCTGTCCCATTGATCGAGCGGGACGTATAGCACGTCGTGTTTTGAGTTGAATGGGCGCGAAAAAATAGGATGTTGTTGGTTGCAGGGGAAGCGGATTGAGATTCCCTGCGAGCGACACCAGGCTAGGGCTATACTGCGCGCCTCGCGGTTGACGAAGAACAGTGGGACATTGACCTCGACGTGGTCTAGTGAAGTCGAGGTCTAGTGATTCAGGACTGAAGTAGAAGTGCGGGTGAAGTGGGTCGGTAGGGTCGCAGCCTTGCTCAGATTCGGATAGGCATCATACGCGCCAACAGCCTTTCTTGAAGAAGACTAGGGCTTGGCTATCTTTTTCTGGGAGGGCTTCGTGCCAGATTAGAATGCGTAGCTCCGGGGCCGGGGGCAGGTTGGAGAAGTGAGGAAATGTGAGGTGACATATTGCTGCTGTGGCCATGATTACATGTTCATTATATTAGATGCCTTGTAGGGGATATCTTAACCCTCTGCTGTATTTGATTACTGGTTGTAGGCTCGTAGCCTTGTGGCCTAGTTTATGATGCTAAGCCACAATTGACCTACAATGGGGCTGAGAGAAGCCTGAAAAAGCAACCATGAGCTCAAAGGCCAATGAGCAACAACTAATGAGGGGCAACAGCGCTCAATCCTAGAAGTAGGTGACACAGCACAGCCACAGGTCCGAGCACATAAGAATCAGACCCTTTTAAACTGTTTACATTCCTCCCGCAATTTGACCTAACTTCAAGATGGGCACTTTGAAGAAGAGTAGAGCTGGTTCAATTCAACCCCTGGCAAAGTCTACTTTGCTCCTTTCAGTAGGGATTATACTCCCACTGCAGTTCCTTGGCTGTAATGTCCGGAAAGTGCAGTTATAACTGCACTGATCGCCCTACGAAGATCCGATTTGATCCTGACATCACTGGCACTGGTGTGAGCTTTGGCACTTTCATCTTTTATTTTTGATAATAGCATAACAGTGCTGATAGGTCTCGCGTAGGTCCTGGTTAGCTATGTTGGCAGTGCGGGAGTAACAGTCATCATCATTACTGCTTATTACTTTCTTGCACACTGCCCTGATTTGAATCCATTCCGACCCAGCAATGGCGCAGTCGACCCTAGCCTTACTTCTGACGTGCCATTTAAGCCAAATCCAGTTGATCTGATGATTTTGAGGGTTGTTAGAAAAGTGCCAAAGCACTCACCAAAGATTCCAAAGACGAATTCATGGACTCATCTCGACCAGCCCCTGATGAAGGTTAGTTACTACCATTCCGCCTCCTCTTTGGCTATGGGGCCCTTCTGATAAACCAAGTGTGTGTTAGCTATGAGTGATCTACAGATCGTCACCGGGCTTGCTATCTTAATCAGTGGATATGCCCAGCTTCCCTGTGGGCTCTCATCTTACCATTGGTTGATCGTGGGACGCTTGGCCTGGTTCTCCAGCCTAACACACCTTTCTTGCCTAACCCTGCTTCGAAACCGCCTTCACAACCATCCTGCAGAACGACACTGGAGATTGGTCTTCATGTTCATAATGGTTGTCATGCTTACCACAGCGATCGTACCTACAGGTAATTACAATTGGGGGGCGGATGTATCCGAGGGACCATCCACGAGTGACTACGCCATTTGTTACTTTTCAGCACCGCGTACATACCCAGACGGATTTGCAGCAGCAACAATAATATTCCTTCTGCTGTCGATCAACTTTGGTTTCCTTTTCCGGGTTGTAAAGCTCATTCAACCTCTCTCAAACCTCCTCGTGGGAAGGCCACGAGCTTTTCTCAGCAATCATGCGCAGAAGCTTTTATGGAAGCTCTATCATTGGAGTGAGGCCGGAACCCAAAGGTGGAGGATCATGAGGAAGGGATGCTACTTTGCCGCACTTGCAGTATTCCTGTCTGTGCGCGTTATCCTTGACCATTGGTCATCTATGTTCTTTGAAGTATGAGTTCAAGCCGATAATAATTTCCATCTATCAGATTGGCGACTAATGATATCTAGGTTTACTGGCTTGTTTTTAGCTTCCTTTACGGCCTGTCTTCTCTCCTTGCCGACTTGAACGCATTCAAGTGGAATTCTATTCCGGAACTTGACTCGATGAACAGTGACAACAGTGGATGGAGCTTTGGACAGGTAATAGCAGTTGTGCTTCTAGCCGCGCCCCTGAAAACCATAGTTGAATATCTGTACCCAGGTAAGCTCTAATGCATTTTGGTGAAACCCGAAACCCACAGAGACTGAGTGCCATCTTCAGCAGAACGAGAAAGTGCACCAAGCTGCAACAATCTAACAACTCCTCGGAACGATTTGCTGCAAGCAGGCGCTGGGCCACAGGCCTCCATATACGATGCTGCCGAGTTTGTTCGACCAGAGAACTCCTCGATATTCAAGCCTGATTATGATTACTACCGAGGGTCAACTGCTCTAATGGCTAGTACCACGTATATCATGCTGGCGGAAGTAGGCTTTGGTTTATATGGGATCGTCCTAGCTGCTATTCATAGTACAATTCTGGCTCTTCTCAAACCCTTCCAATCTAACTTTGGCATCATTCCATTTTGTTTGTGGTCGATCACCCTTTTATCTTTATTGATCGATCTTGTTGCCTGGAGGAAGGAGAAGAAGCATCTTCGTTCCGTCCTGCAATTTTTTAACATTGTGCTCCTTACTTTTATCGCTGGTTGGTGTCTTTATACCACAGCATACAGCCCGTCTGTGTGAAATACCAGAGTTGTTGGACTCAGAGCATCTAGGAGTGCAGAGTTAAGGTAACCACAAATTCGGACTCCATTACACATTGAAAGTGTGAGAGTCAATATTAATAGTAGCCACACTCCAGGTCTTGCCTCCATCCGAAGTAGTCAATCCCGAGGAGGTAGCCTCGTTGATGGCCAAAGTATTGCCGAACGAGCTATCAGCCGAGTTCAGAATAATGGTAGTATCAAGATATTCTACACCTGTCAGTATTGATCACCGAGCCAAGAAACAGTAACTTACGGTGAGCAGCCGTAGTGCTGTAGCACGCATCATCCTGGCATTCCACGGCTGTTCCCCAGCCTTGAGCTTGACCGGAATCTATTCTTTTTAGTATCATCCACTGCAAATAAGGCGAGAGACTCACTGGTGGATAGTGTAGAGACGACCTCCCCGTTGATGGCGACAGACTGGTCGTAGTTGCCCGTGCTGTCGTTATACTTGTCTGTACATCATTAGACGAGCTCGTCTGGGGTCTTGGTGAACGTACAGTGCATGGTGAGTTTATCACCCGGGTTAGCAGGAACTTGGGTACCCCCTAGTTGTGTCCCTATACCGGTATAAGCATGATATGCGCTTCGGTGGATGCCTGACCTACCATCCTGGAGAGTACTAGCCCACGTGCACCACTGTCCAGCATTGGCGCCACAGTTGCTACATCTGTCAGCTTTGATCTCTAACCTCAACCTCAAGGGTGTACGCACGCAGCAGGATCCGCAAAAGACACGGCAAGAGCCTGGATCAAGTCGTCTCCGCTGGTGCCCATGCCCGGCCATAGAGCCAGACGGTCCTTCTGCGGGTTTGGTGTCTCCGGGAGCACAAGTGTTGTATTAGCCTCCCGAATCCATGAGGAGGTAGGTCCGAGGGAGAAATAGGGGCCGAAGCCGTATGTGGTGCAGGAGGCCAGACCGAGGAGCGAGAGAAGGGCGAGGGCTTTGGTGGTGGACATGTTGCTTGTGAGAGTTGGATGTGCTGAGAGGAGCAGTGAGAACTCGGGGGATTTGGCTTTATATCCTCGTCGACCAAGTGAAGGGCATAATGGCGTGATCAGCGTTATGGCAGGCTAATTTCTCCGTCCTGGAGCAGGTTGCTCCTCCAATAATACAGGCGTGTCCACTACAATCCACCAGGGGTCGGATGTTTCATCTTGTTGCGGGGTTCTGCAGAAATCCGTCCTGTAGACACATAGATTGACAAAGCTTGGATCACTTTAATTAACTTAAGAACACGCTAGTAGCAATCCTTGACATGCTTGACTCGTATATGTTTCGGATAAAGTCCGTATATGGCAAGCCATCCGCTGCAGCACCAACTTCGGCTCTCCCGACTCTGTCGTATGATCATACACTGTAGCCCCTGAGGAGTTTAATTTATTCCTTGAGAATGATTCCTCCCTGGCTTGCTGGTCGCACGCTCTGACAGGCCAGAGACTTCCTCATGATTTCTGTTGGCCTCGTCACGGTGTCAGAGACAGCCGCAAAGCCTCGAACATTGAAACAAGACAACTTGGATAATTCTGCAGTAAGCGATCAAGCCTTCTGCTAGGAGCATACTTCTGTACTGCGAGGCATTACTCTTATTAGTCAAGAGGCTTGTAGTACTATCTAGAGTCCTAGACACACTCCGGCATATCGGATATGCGTGCTCGTTAACGTCAAGGAACTACATATTACGAGACGACTGGCGCGCGAGAGCATAAAAAATAAATGGAGGGAGGTTGTCCTCTGGCCGGGTTCGAACTTGAGTTCGAGAAAAAAAGGGCGTCATTCTGACATGGAACGGTTTTTGTTTACCCTGTCGTTGTTCCACTCTCCCACGGAGCTCGAAAGCTAATAGATCATGCACGACTAAAGTATACGCTAATTTACCAGTGGTAGCATGCGAAACATCAGCTGCGCAGTTTAGGAGAAGAAGTTTTATTTAATAATAAGATATTAAATAACTTGTTACCAATGACCCTAGACACTTTATCGGTCGTTCATGATAGCTGGGGTGAAGAAGGTATCATTCACAGGATCTGCTGATGTTCCACTACGCATGATTTTAATATAGAGATGTTGATGTTGTAGCAAGTGGTGTCATCTCATGGAATTTACGCGATAGCTTCAAGCAGAAAGCGTAGCTTGTTGTACATTTGTCTGTACTCGATGAACTAACCCTACAGTAAAGATGCAAGCAGACATGAAGGTTTGACGTAGATATGATTGTGTGGCCCAGACAATAATGATAGCACTCCGAATAGCAGATCGAACCAGTAAGTAAATTTTCCAGCAATATTCCCATCATCCACTCAAAGCATGCTGAAGGAATGCCACCAATCTGCCCAGCTCAGGACACTCACCTAGTGCAGATACCGATAATCAATCAAAACCATCCCCTCAACATACTGCTCCCATCTGATCATGTCGTTGTCATACTGCCAGTTCTCGATCTGCTGGTTGATGCACTGCAGAGCAGCATTGGTCAGTCCCATGGGAGAAGCATCCTCACTCATAACCTCGAAAACCAGATCGCCTACCTGCGCGTCGTGGAAGGACTCGCGAGTGAGACCCCAGATGCCCTGGCCGCCTTGGAGGAGCTTTACCACTTCCCTGAGCATGGTCAGAGCAGGGAGGTTGGGGTCATTGGGGCGAATAAGAAGGAAACATCCAAAGATGGCGTTGGCCTCATGGATTTGGAACTTGCGCTGCTTCGGCATCGTGAGCGAGATATTCAGCAAGTGGTTGTAGTGTTAGGGGGTGGGAGTTGGGTTGCTTGGGTGTTGTAGATGGTCGCTAAGATGGTGGAGTTGCGGAGACTGAGTATAGGAGTGTAGGAGAACTGAAGAAGATGATGGTGCTAATAATGATAGACTCAACGTGGTATTTATATTGGAGGACTGAGACAGATTTCGAGGCACAGAGCTGTTGTCTTAAACATACAACAATGAGTTTATTCCTATGTTCTAGACATTTCATTATCATGGCATTGTAGTCCCGAATCCTTTCAACTACCTTTGACTATTCAACAGCGGAGGAACAAAGGCTTGTCTCAGGAGATAGAACAAGAACCACGATTTCTTCGAGACCCGTTGCCCCCACAAAGAAGTGCCGACCGGGTTCAATGCCATGTTCAAGGGTTCTCGGTTTGCCAGGTCAAAGAAATGTTTCAAGCCCTAAGGCCATCCCGACGAGCCCTTTTCGACTGACGAGCTCTCGTTCCGTTGAAGCTTAGTGCCGAGTATAGCACATCATTCGCTTTCTTCAGTCACTCTTTCATTGTGTTTCAAAGGGATGGAATCAATTATTGGGAGCAGTGACAATGACTTAGAACCTCATATCTTGTGAGGCTCCAGCACCAGAAATGAACAATAGAGATACAGGTCGTAAAAACCTAAAGTCTAGCATACTAAGCGACTAAATACATGACGCAGAAAGCTTAGGCAGCATCTTTAACCTTGACAACATATTTAACTGCACTAGCCTTTCTTTCCATAAGGTTGTTCAATGCCCGCTGGACTCCTCTGAGACCACCCGGGATAACCTCATGAGGATGAGGGGTGAACCATCCTTCGGTGAGACCGAGGGTGAAGAATCTCGACCAAATGTATGCAAACTCCTTGTCGTCCTTGTGAGCCCTTCCGACATCGGTGAATTCAACACGAATATTCTCCGGACATTTCTCCGGTCCCAAAGAAGGAAGCCAACTGACAATAGACATCGCACCGCCCGCGGGATCCAGCACCTGGCAGACAACGGCGAAACTCTCCTGCTCACTAACAGCATCCAGAGCATAACGCAGCTTTCTTCCCCTTGAGTACGGCTTTCTGAATCGCAGCGACGACGGCTGATTCCCCCTCCCGATAATCAATGACCACATCCCCCTTTTCCTCGCTGAGATGGCTGCGCACAAAATCCTTCCCACGACCCGCCACACAAATAATAGGATGAATGTCCGCTTTCTGGAGAAGCTTGATGGCAAATGTCCCCACGGCGCTCGCAGCCCCGTAGACCAGCACTCCCCCCCCAGGTTTTTTGCCAGCCCAGTTCTTCTCCTTGAACCACGGCTCAGGCAATCCCAGACGAGAAAACAGCGCCAATGACGCCGCCATAGCCGCAAGTGGGATTGTGGCCGCCTGTTCAAAGGACGTCGTCTCCGGGATGTGGAATGTGGCACAGGCTTCCCCGATGGCATATTCGGCGTAGCTGCCATGTGGCGCATTGTAGTCATGGAAGGCCGCGACGCGGTCACCAACCTTAAAACCCACGACGCCGTCGCCTACCTCGTGGATGTACCCGGCGATGTCATCGCCGGTGTTGGTGCCCTCGAACCGGGACGAGAAGGCGGGGAATATCCAGTCCTTGGGGTTTGTTCCGCTGGCGACAACAACTTCGATGAGGACTTGACCGGGTCCCGGCTTAGGGATGGGTGCGCGGTGAACACGGACTTTTACCCTTTCATCTGGGTTGAATTCTTCGATGAGTACTTGTGCTTCATCCATTTTGGCTGTGGTTCTCCGGCTGAGTTCTGTTGCGAGTTGGGATTTGATTGGCCGGATGGAGAGCGTAAGGTATTCCTGGTTGAGACTTGAGATATGCCCTTTTTATACAGGTGCCTGAAAATTGATTTGAATTGCTCGGTAAGCAGCGGTTTGTTAGAAGGTGTTGGAAGCAGCACCTTGAGCTCATAAAAACCTGATATTGGGTAGCACTAGAACCACACCCCCTAGGTTAAATACACACCCTTTTCTAACATAATTTAGTTAGAACAGCATCATGTGACAAGACTGACAACCCATCTCCGTGGAGGAGACTCATCTTGGGTTTAGCGCGGCCAGGCATGTTTATTTCCACGTCTCGTCCGTCTCACACTCATCTCTCTCGTAGCAACATCACCAATTCACCATCATCGAGTACCATGATCATTCGCTCTCTCTCGTCACAAAGATGTTGCAGACTATCCACATCTCCCATCATCATGGTTTGTACACTCTGTCCTCACCTTTTGTCTCCATCTTATTCAGTGAGGCTTTGCTTTCAACGTACCCATGCCGCAAGATTTTCAATGGCGCATGCGAGGAATACAACGTCAGGACTCAGTAAGATGCTATTCCCGGCAGATTTCGTTCCTTCAGTTGACTAGTTGAAGAGATTGACCCCCATGCCTACACGAGCGGTCGGTGGTTACGCCATGACAAGGTGGAGCGCGACTCGCGCTACATCAAGTTCGATTTCGACGCGCTTTGCCGGAGGGTTATTGATCTATGTCCTGGAGCTGACGCCGTGTCAACTTGCCAAAAGATCGAAGGAGCTTTCAATAGAGTGTTTATTTTCACATTGAATAATGCCAAGCGACTCGTCGCGAGACTTCCTTTTCCGTTAGCTGGGCCTGCGAAACTTACTACTGCTTCTGAGGTTGCGACGATCCGCTACTGTGAGTATGCTATCAGGTTGATTAACCAGGTCCTGATTGATCCATCATTACAGTACAAGCAAAGACCAGCATCCCCATTCCTAGGATTCTTGACTGGCATAATGATGCTGCAGATGCAGATAATCTCATTGGCAGCGAATATATAATCATGGAACACGCAGCTGGTGTCCCAATGCGCGAGAAATGGCACGAAATGACTGGGGGTCAGCAAGTCAGGTGCATAGATGCGATTTACCGGACGATCAAAGAGGCAATTAACCTGGAATTTCGGGCATTCGGGAGCATATACTTCAACAATACTCTTGATTCGCATGACACAAAATACTTGGACAAAGATTTCTGTATTGGCCCGCACTGCGGTACTCGATACTGGAACTGCAATCCAGGAGAACATAGGTATTATGGCAACGCAAAGCCAAATCACGGGCCCTGTAAGTTGCAGTGGAAACCAGTCATTCAGGCAAGCTCACTTACTGTGATGAATAACTAGGGGCCAGTCTTGATGAGTATTGTGATGGCCTCATTGATGCCGGAATTTCGAGGGTACCTCCAACCAATACTGCAACCGAGAAAAAGCCACTCTATCATGGGTCGGTTCAAACACACTTGCGCCTTCTAGAACGCGCCCGGATTGTACTGAGGCAAATCTCCGCGGATCCTCGGATCCAAAGCGCTGCCACACCGCTATTGTTCCACCCGGACTTGCATATGAGGAATATATTTGTCTCGGAAGACGATGCGTCTCTTATTAGAAGTATTATAGACTGGCAGGGAGCTAGTATCGAACCGGCGTTTTGGTATTCAAATGAAGTGCCGGACTTTGCGACAGGAGATGACATAGACGCCAAGATGTTTGAACGCTGCTCGCAGTTTCACACACCCAAACTCGCTGGCCCAAGGGTGATGGACGAAAACCTCTTTCGGCCATTTCTCTACTGTTACAGGACGTGGAAGGACGGCGCAGTTGGTTTACATCACGAGATGATTCAAACCTCCCGATATTGGGAAGAGCTAGGATTTGAAGGTCAATCCCTATACCCAGCGCCTGCACCAGAAGAATTAGCGAATCATGAGAGGGAGTACAGACTTTTCCAAGCAGCACAACAGCTGCGACATGACTTGGCAGACTTACTGAACACAGCATTAGACGGTTGGGTACCCTTAGAGGACTGGGAAGCCACAGAACAGGCTCACAAGGAACTGTTCAAGGGGATGCTGCAGGCTGTCTTGACCAACCCGGACCCGGATGATGATGAGCCAGTAAAAAACGAAAACACTCTGAGATCAATCTGGCCTTTTGATTTGATGGATGAAGCGGATAGATCCTCAGACAAGTAGACACTACTTCGTTGTACAAGGCTAACACCCCACTCAAATTATAAAGGATCGGATGGATTCAATCAACTTTTGGGTACACTCAAGACATCAACAGGAGAAAAAGACATGATAGGATCTGTTCAATTTTAGGAGGAGACATCAAACAGCAATCGCGAACCGTTCACCCAACCCAATCGCAGGATGCGACTTGGGTGAAATCAAATCATCACTGGCCTCCGCACGACCAGACCCAAAGTTCTTCAAATTCCACTTATCCACCCCCTCCACACCCTTGAGATCGTCTCCAAACGTCTGGAACAGAGCGGAATTAAGCCTCTCGTACTCCGTATAGTCCTTGGGCCAATTACCCAGCCGCTCCACAGCCAGCTTGAGCAAATGCAGGTGCTGGCGGACATACTTGCCCGAATCCTCGGGTCTCTCGCCGGGAGTCGGCGGGCCAGATTCAGAGCCAGAGCCGGACGAGCTCGAGCTCCCTGATTCGTCTATCGCGGGGGAAGCCAGCGCGGTGGGATCGATGAAGGCTCGGAGCGCGTTCTCATGCAGCGCAGCGGCTTTCTTGTAGTACCGGTATGCGAGTTCGCGGCGCTCCTTGCGGCCTTGGTATCCCTGAGCCACGCTGGTGTACATCTGAGACAGGAGGACGGTCATCTCGGCGGTGCTGGGGTGCTGGGGGCCGTGCACGCGGGCGCAGTTGTAGACGATGTCTTCGGCGAGTCGGATGGCGGCCATGTACTCGCCCATCAGGTAGCGGGTGATGACGAGCATGCGGCCCAGGGCTAGTGTGTATGCTGCCTCCTGCTGGGTCGGTGGATGTCTGTCGCGGTTGTTCCAGAGTCCTGTGAGGAGCCAGGCGAGGTTGGGGTAGTCGCTTTGGGCGTCCAGGAGCTTGATTAGCTTGTTCAGTGTGACCAGGTCTAGTTGGGTGAGGTCGATGTTGGCTTGCTTGCAGTATCCGAGTGTGGCGCTCATGATGGGGCCTGATGCGCTGAGCATTTGCTTTCTTGTGTTTGAGTCTGGACGCGGGTCTAGATCTTGACCGGAGATGGCTAGACCTATGTTGAAGAGGAGCTTGACGATGCTCAGCGAGGAGGAGAATCCGTTGTGCGCCTGGATGTACTTGAAGGCAGTCACAGCTAGATCACAGGCCGCCTGGTAGTCTCTTGTGGTGAGGAGCTGTATCACACTGCGGTAGCTTGCGATGGCCACGGACCGCAGGAAGCTTTTCGTGGTGTACATGCTAAAGTACTCGAGAAGAGTGCCGATGAAGACCTTGGCCTGGCCGAAGCTGACCTGGACTTTTTCCTTCTGGGACGTGATGAAGGAGTTGGCGAGATCCTCTACAAGACGGGAAGCCGTTGACTCCTGGCTTCTGCCGCGAAGGAGTCCGTACAGACGAGCTGCTGTGCCCACCAAGTTCTCCAGAGTACTGGACTTGGAGCGGGCCTCTGACCGGTAGCGCTCAAAGTAAAGGTACTCGGCACACAGGGACGAATGAATCTCGCTTACCGTGAGCGAGAGTTCTTTCTGGTCTCGGAGCTCGTGTTCAAAGTGTGCTAGAAAGACCAAGCTCTGACGGCCACCGGAATGCAGTACGAAATTCGTGGAGCCGGTTTCCTTGACCACGATTTTACGGTAGAGCTCCTCGGAGAGCTCCTTTGCGCGTCCGAGCTGACCCATCGCGATGTAGCTGGACGCAATGGTCTGGGCAGCAGCAGCGAGTCTTTTTGCTGACGTTTCCTTCGTGACAATATGGAGAGTTGCTTCTTGGAGCGTCGACACCGCAGTTTGCGTCTCCCCTCGTTTGATATACAGGGAGACCAGCTCTTTCATCTCAGACAGGGTGTTCTCATGTGCCCATCCGTAGGTAGACCGCACAGTCGACAGCCGTTCCTTTCGGATGGTGATCACTCGCTGTATCTGCTCGGAGGAAACAGACTCAACACTAGCCGACGCAATCGACGCGTATTGCTCTTCGTAATGAGTATCCAGTATTGCCTGGAGCTCCTCGTGGTCGATCTCGGCCTCAACGGATTGAGTCCTGAGGAGTTGTTCGCACAGCTGCACGACTTCGGCTTTGTATTGCTTGGATTCCCGACAGATATCTAGCAATCGGGTGATGGACTGGATGGTGATTGAGGCGGAGGCCCCAAATCTGGTCTCGCAGGTGTTGCGATACTGAACTGACACATCGTGTATCACCCGGAGCTCTGCGTGGGTCATACGTAGACACTGAGTGTACCGCTCATAGACCGACTTGACGAAGCCCTGGTCTCGAAGCTTCGGGTTGATATTTGGATGCCGCAGGGTATTGAACAAGGCCTTCCAGGGCTCCCGTGCTTCGGAGTATTGTCCCTGGTCCAAAAGCTCCGTGGCTACAATGAGAAGAGACTCGAAAGCGTCCGGGTGACAGGTGTCAGAGTTTTTATTCAGAATTTGGACAATTCGACTATGGTAGCGGACGGAAGCTGAGCGAGGTCGTGTGAGGTCGGCTAATATCCGAAGCTCTCCGAGAACCGCTGGATGGTCTTGTCCAAACTTCTTGGTCAAGTCGTCCAGTAGATCCTGATGGATGAGGATCAACTTGTCCGTCTGAGCTTTACGCTCATACAAATGCAAAAGGTCGCTTGTGATTCGCTCTCGCAGCTCATCACCAATAGGACGGCCTCGCCGGATGCTATGATACAGACGAAGAGAGATGTCCTCCCTTTTTGCTGGACGACCTCTGAAGCGATAGCAATCCCTCAGGCGCTCTGCCAGGTTGATGCAATGATCGACGTTCTCCGACGGGAGCACCACGTCTTGGACCGATGGAGTGAAAAAGGACGGCCAAACACGGAGCAGAACTGCCTTCAGAGCCTTCGTTGCGTCCTGCCATCGATGCTGGGACCAGCACGTTTCCGTGAGACTCTGAGCTGCCGTGATGGAAGAGGAGTGCGTTGCCGATGTGCTGGAGATGATTTCTTCAAAACTCGACTCTGTCGTTGTTGATTCGTGCCAGCTCGCTGTCTCCTCTTTGATGGACTGCACCTGGCTCTCAATCTCACGGTACAGGGAGCTCTGGATGTTCGTTGTCTGAGAGATAAGTTCATCGGCTTCGATGTCGTCTAGGGTAAAAGCTGTCCCTTCCTGACCGCTAGGCCTTCGACCATGGAGCTGAACGAGCAACGATTCGTCCGACTGGTGAGACACAGCCGACTGTGAAGTAGTCTCCGTGAGAGCTGTTTGCATTGAAGCTGCGATTTGCTGTGCTTTGTGTTCTTCCTTGATATACTTGAAATGCTCCACGAGCTGAGTCAACGTCGAAATGACGATGCTACTATTCTGTCCATACTGCACCTTGTAGCATTCAACAAGGAGCTGGAGCATCTCAGTTCGTCGGATCATAATCTCCGTCCGTGACTGGGTGACGTGATCGGTCGTGCTCTCGAGGAAGTCCTGGGCCATCCTCCTGGTGATGACGTGTTGGCCGGATAGCGCCTTTTGGCATGTAATCGCGGCATGGTAGAAGATATGGCTGGCTTCAGAAGGCACGATATCTCGTATCTCGCGGTAGAAGACTGCTTGGCAGATGATCGCCTGCTGAGTTGCCGGATGATCGATGGTGAGTGTCTGCTGGTAGAGGCGAGTCTGGACGCCGTGCAGGGACATCAGCACCGGGATTGGTTTCGTCTGCCATACAGTCATCTCCAGCAGTGGCACAATTGGCTTGGTGGGGAGAAATGGACCAAGTTCCTTTGCCACTGCGCGCATCTGCTGGTCTGTTTCATTCCCCAGCGCGGTTTTCGTGTGATGCCCCCAGTACCGGAGGGCGAAGTCAAGAAGTGGGAACCGCTCCAGCAGCTTGGACGTCCTCTGTGGGCTTAGTGGAGTCTCAGACAGTTCCTCCTCGTCTGTGACATTCAGCTTGACGTAAAGCAGCAACCTGCGGACGAGATCCACGTGCCTATCTCCGAGGGCTGGGAACAGTTTGCCTTTGTTGACGGTGTCGATGATGGCTGCGCGGATCTGTCCATGCCGCAAGGAGACCATATTGTTTTGGCAGAAGACCAGAGACACGAGAGGCCGCAGAAGCGTGAGCGGATCCGTCCTTGGCTCGACGATGGCGCCCTTGTCCATCCCAACAGACAAGAGCGCGGACAACTCGCGTAGCGTCAGTGGACGTGTAGCAGTGGCAAGCCAAACCAGCATCCTCTTTGCCTCATCCGAAACTTTCGAGTCGAGTCGATGAACGACGAGATCGGTAATAGAGAGCTCTGCCTTGACCAGCGCGTCGACGGCTTTCACCAACCCCTGTCCGTTAGGGGGGTGCTCCTCTCTGATCCTTTTCGCGGCAAGCTTGGCCCACAAAAAGGAGCCATTGGCAGCTTCTGCGATCTGGGTGATGGTGATCTCCCGCTGTTCTTCGGACAGCTCACCAAATGCATGGCAGGGTTGGAGGATCCTCCGGACGACCGCGGCAACGTCGTCGAAAATCAGTTCCGGGGTGATCTGCACCGCTGTCTGCGTAGTGGAGGTCTCCTGCTTCTGTGTGCCAAGGACAATCAACTTCAGAGTGGATGCGTTGAAGGTCGCGTCTTTGAGACGATTAACCAGAGCTGTCTGTCCGCAGCTGGCTTCGTCTGCTCCGTCGACGACAAGGACGAGTTCTTTGGCACCCTTTAGACTGGCCTGGAGGGCAAGTCCAAGTGCATGCCAGAGGGTATTATCGTACTGATCCTCAAGGACTGTCTTTTGGCAACGGTCATACGCATCCGAGAGGATTTCATACAGTTGCACGTTGCCAATACGTGCCGAAAACAGCTGAGAAAGGATAGACTTTGCCGTTGCTCGTGGCGTCGTGTTGGCAGGGATGCGTGCATCTGTGCATGTTAGCATAGGATATAAGAAGCAACACTTTAATGCGGCGTTGACTCACTGATCGGGACAAATAGGGATTTGTACATGACACCCCCGATAGGATATTGAAGGTAGTCATTAATCACCGTCGCCAGAATGGTCTTGCCAGATCCCGGCTTGCCCGAGATGAACAGGGTCTTCTGATCACTCTTGAGGAATCGAGTCAGATATGGTGCCATCCACAGGCACGTCGACTCCTCTCTTTCCTGGGCAAAGTGGGCCGTGAATTCATTGATGTTGCTCAAAACGGGATCTTCCGGCTCGAGCCAGTTCTTGATTGTCTTCACTTGCGTCACTGGCATGTATTAGCATGTTCTGTGACAGACGCGCAAAAAAGGAAGTATACCCTTGTCCTCATGGAGACCGGCTCCCAGCAGCTGATGCCTCCACATCATCTCCGATACATGCTCGCATCGAGCGCGGAAGCTCTCAATCGTCGCAGTGAATGTACTGTAGATATCAATCGAGACAGACCCAGAAGCCAGACTGCCAAGAGACTGATGACAGTGAGTCGCGACCCCGACGACCAAGGTAACCAGGTCCGCCAAAGCCAGAATCAGCTGGTCCTTGATGCTCTGCGAAACCATGAATAACTCCGTCCGGTGAAGCAAATTCTCCAAACCCGTCGAACACCGATAAAAGAAACCAAAGACATCCAAGAGAGCACTAGCGTTTTCATCTCCCAACTACAGACGTCATCAATATCTTGCCCAGACACTTCTTCGAAGAGACATAGACATACCTCAAGAAGACTCGCACAGTGGATATACGCCAACTCAGCCGCCATATGACTGTCACCCTCAAAATGCTGAATCGCCGAATCAAACGAATGCAACCGCTCTACAAACAACCGCGCCCAGACAAGCACTTTATCATAACTACTTCCCTCGGGAGGCAGCTTCCGCATCCGCTCCGAGCGGATCCACTCCAGAATCGCCTCGTAGTCCGCGGCGATGATATTGGACGAGGTCATCTCCCCACTGCCTCTGCGTCCTAGGGATTGCACGAGGTTGGCGAGGGCGGAGTTGGCCCCGGCGCTGGACTTGCGGGAGTGATTCTTGGAGACGGACTGCATCCCGTTTCCTGTGAGGCCTGGGACGCATCGAGCGTTGAGAAATAAGTCTGAAGAGGGGACCTCGAAGGGGCGGTGGACGTGAGTTTGGAACGAGGTGGCCATGTTGGATTATGATGTACTAGATCGTGGTATAACTTGAGGGATAAATTTACTGATAGTCTTACATTGAATGTACATATGCCTTACGGGTCAATGAGTTCTCTTCGTCAGGTGCATCTTATACCCTCTGAAGCCTTAGCCTGTGTAACATAGGTATACCGTATATGTCAGTATGATGTGCTCGATTGACATCCTCATCGCAATCAGCAAGTAGACATGGAAATTCAATGACGTACCCTTCTAGAAGGGCTCTATTACTCGGTAGCTTGATCGGATTCGGCGAACAAGTATAATAGAAGAGTGGCTAGCTGAGCATGGGGTGTCCATGGAACTCGACTTTTCGGACCGAGCAATATTTCTTTGTTTGATTTCATGTGACAACACTGGACATTGGAGATTGCATTGGCCATTGCCATGGAGCAGCATATCGCCTTTGCAATTTCGGGCAGCTGTGGGTGTATTCCTGGAGCAGAGTAGCTTCTGGCCGGTGGCTACAGTTCGAACCATGGGCAAAAAGAGGAGCTGGTTTGACCGTTTGATAGGATCTACGAACTTCCTAATTCGTGCTAACTGCCATTCTATGCTTTCCTACTGCGAGGTTGTTCTTTTTATATTCATCTATACTTCACTCGGGATGTCGGTCTCACTTGCCAGATACCACGGCACATACGCAATGCGTCTATGATGCTTAATATCTATATAATAGAACTCCAGTAAATGAATATCCTTGGCTATAGAAATGCTGTAAATGCAAGCTTGGAGTCAGAAAATAAGGTTTCTTGCATGTGTGGGGGATATCCGCATGCGGGAGTAACCATACAAACAATCTCCATGCATATTCCAAATCCTTCAATGTGTATATCATTGTGATTCATGTTGAAATCACTTACTGGACTTTGCATCTGCAAACAATTTGCCGCAAGGAGAAGTTATCTTGCTCAATTGGTTGAAAATACTTGCCACTGTCTTGGAGGATTGTGCCAATTTCCCATGTATATGTCCGTGGATTATCCTTCACACATGTCGTTCTGTCGTCACCTGCCAATAATTTATGTATCAACATCGAGAAAGCTGGATTCTGTCAGCACTTTATTTTAGTGATTCAGTTCGAGCCAATATCTGGATTCTGGACTGCAATTCGGGTTCTTCGGGAAGTTCAGGTGGGTCAAGCAAGCAGACATAGAGATCGTCGTCTCCGGGGAAGGTCGGGCTGCGCGGGCGGACAGAGAGTCTAAAGAGTAAAGACAATCAAAATATCATCTCCTCAGTTCCGCCAAGATCAATTTTCGGGGTAGAGTACCTTAGCTTACCGGTCCAGCTCGAAACTAGCTACGGAGGAAGACGAACCCTAATCACCACCTGAGAAGGCTTGGCAGAGGCCCCGATGTTCCCCGAAGAGTCTTCCCCAGTTTCCCCATTGACCATTGTAGTGCACTAGTCTAGACTCTAGCGTGTCCGGAACTTTTCTCCTGTTCATCTTATCCAACTTTGGTTACCAAGGAGTGCATTAGCTACCATCACAACAAGCTAGGCAAGGGATAGCATATATTAGGAATCTAGAGTGCCATAGACTATGATAATTAAGAGGTAATTAAGACAGAATAATATATGCGCACCCCTTGCTTTATTACCAATGATGACCCTACATGATCATGGACCATGGTTTAGAGCCAATCAGAATCCAACAAGTTAAAGTCCTAGACTAATTCGCTTCAGGCTAAGACAGAAAGTAAGACATACAAGGGAGCAGCTAAATAAGCACTAACAAGAAACTAATCAAGAACTAACAAGCCTAACCATGAGTCTTGTCCGGGGCGCCCGCATCCCCGCATCCCCGCTAAAAGTCCCTCAAACTCAAAGATGGACATTTCCCCATGGAGGCCAATGCTCCCCCTTGAGACTCGTGGCCATAAGCTGGTTACTCAACGCCACAATCCTGGTCACCAGATTGTAGTCCAATAGCATGGTTATGAGCAACTCATCACGACGTTGGTTCCGCGCCTCGCTGCTTCCGGGTAATTATTGTCTTCCAATCCAACCACATCCTTGCCTATGGCGCTGGGAAATGGGAAAAAGCCCGGCGGCACAAGCGGAGGTAACATCGGACGCAGGCCGCAGAAGACTGATTTGATGGCATGAAGTTAATCCACGTATCACGCGCTGGCCATGCTGCTGCAGGTGTTGAAACCTATTAAACCCCTGACTCGCCTATCACTTTTTTGTTTCTCCCGCTTTGTTTTCTATTCTCTTCGCATTGAAGACACAGCAAGCAATTCAAGCAATGTCGTCAGAAAAAGAAGCCACCGAGACAAAGGGGGACTTGAAGGAGGAGGGTGGGGATTTTAAACATGACGAGATCCTGGTCAACCCGGATCTCTTGAACGAGGCCGTTGATGGCGAGAACCGCGAGCATGAGATGGGGTTGTGGCAATCCGTCAAGAGCCACCCCTGGGCTTGCTTGTGGGCTTTTACAATGTGTTTCACCATTGTGAGTTTCCCTTTCCCCAAGTTCCCGGATCTCAATCACAGAAATCGGTCTAACCTTGCTATCAAACAGGTCATGGAGTCGTTTGACATGTTTCTGAACGGTAACTTTGTCGCTCAAAGCGCTTTCCAACAGAGGTACGGCGTGCAATTGGCGGATGGCAGTCATGCCATCCCGACCCGATGGCAGAGTGCCCTCTTCCAATCCGGTCAATGTGGTGCTTTTGTCGGTGTCTTTCTGGCCGGTCCCATCACCAACCGTATCGGTTACCGCTGGACGACCATCTTGGGGCTGATGCTTATGAACGCCACCATTTTCATTTCCTTCTTCGTTAGTGTCCCGGTCCCTGTCGTTGAACTTTGCCTGACCAAATCTAGGCCGACTCACTCGAAGTCCTGACCGTCGGACAAGCGTTGGAAGGTGTCCCGTGGGGATTCTTCATTGCAAACGCCCCCGCCTATGCCAGTGAGATTGTTCCTCTCGCCCTTCGAGGTGCCTGCACGGCTACTCTGCAAATGAGTTGGTCGATTGGTGGAATCATCGTCGCCGCCGCCACCTACGGCTACAATAAGCGAGACGATGAGTGGGCTTGGCGAGTTCCTCTTGCCTTGCAGTGGATCTTCCCTGTGAGTAATCCCTTTTATATCTTATGTTATACCCAGGAGACTAACTGTCTAGACCCCCCTCATGATCCTCCTCTTCCTCGCCCCCGAATCTCCTTGGTGGCTGATCCGTCGCGGGCGCAAGAAGGAGGCCCTTACCTCCATCAAGCGCCTCGGTACTAAGTCCCCAGAGCATGCTCAACAGACACTGGCCATGATGGAGCGAACTGTGAAGATCGAAGAGGCCATGGGTGGTACCCCTACCCTCCTCGACCTTTTCAAGGGTACCGATTTGCGACGAACCGCTATCACTTGCTTGATGTATGCGTCGCAGAATTTTGCCGGTAACCTAATTGCCAACCAGGCAACCTTCTTCTTTGAGCGTGAGTGCCTCCCTAAAGCCTTTCGGCCTAGATGACGGACTGACACCCCCCTAGAAGCCGGAATCTCGCACAACCGTTCTTTCCAGCTCAACCTGATCAATTCGTGTCTTGGATTCATCGCCAACGCCTGCTCATGGCCTCTTACCGGCTGGTTCGGCCGTCGAACCATCTACCTCTGGGGCACAGCCGTCAACATCACCCTGCTTATTATCCTGGGCATCTGCGCCTCGATCCCCCAGAACAGCCAGACCAACTACGCGCAGGCCTGTCTGGGGATCGTCATCTCCTTCGTCTTCGCCGGCGCAATGGGCCCCATCTCCTACACCGTCATTTCCGAGACGTCCTCGGTCCGTCTCCGCGCTCTGAGCACCGGCGTCGGCCGCGCCGCCTACTACGTCGCGGAGATTCCCATGATCTATCTTGCCTCGCAGATGCTCAACCCCACCGGGTGGAACATGGCAGGCAAGTGCGGGTACGTCTGGGGTGGCACGGCTCTCGTCTGCTGGATCATGGCCTATTTCTTCCTTCCTGAGCTCAAGCACCGCTCGTACCGTGAGGCCGACATTCTGTTCAACCGCAAGGTCCCTGCTAGGAAGTTCAAGACGACTGTTATTGATGTTAAGGATAACGAGTAGCTTACGGTGGATGTCTCTTATTGTGTCAGACTTTTAGGATTTCTTAGGAGTCTCTGACTAATTAGACTGGAATGTGACCCACGTGGCGTATATTACACACTAGCTGGTGTTCTGTCTTAAGAGCAGTTTGAACTTTGAATCATCTCAGGGACCAAGTCCAATTCATAACTAATTCGCTACGCGTGCCTAAGAGTCGAGATCTTCGATCTCTCCCGAGTAACTCTCCATTTGACCTACGGGGAAAGCATCATGCCGGCATACTGGCCCGGTGGCATCCCCTCCCACATACGCCCACACCATACGCCAGACCTAAGCTTCGACGAGATCAAGGAGGAAGTAAAAGGGTGGTTGCTCTTTGTAAAGGTAGGATACCCTTTCTCGTCCGGCTGCGTATTGACACAAGCTAGGAGAGCTGGATTTCTCGCTCCCAGGCTGGCGTACGCGAGGACGAGGATGATTATTATGAACTTCGCCAGCGACGAGCTTTGGTCGACCAATGGGCAGCTGCTACGCAAGAGTTCCGTGATGTATGTATTCCACACCTCTGGCCTAAACGACCCGTTTAACTATTTCAGTCTTTCGACGAGCGCGCCCCAATCGACCTGCCTGGCACAGAAAAGAGAATCTACCCAAGTGACCCGGACGAAGGGCTTCGGTATCCTCCCGAAGCTAGGCAGCGAATGTTTACCAACCAGCCTGGTCATACCGGTGTGATTTGCCTTGCACCGGTTGACGCCGCTCATCCCGCTAACAAGGCGCGATGGGTGAAATTCCTGATCCTGCTGTACCGCTATGATCACGAATCAGGTCACTGTCTTGTTAATGATCATACGTTTTCGGTCGCTTCTCTCAACCCAGCTACCACGACTACTGCATCGTTTGATGACTTTCTGCCGTGGCTATACCTTGAATCCGCCCTGTTTAGTGGAATCTACCTCACCCGTGGAGGAACAGTACTCTATCTTGGCCAACTTCATAACCATCTATTAGTTGATGAACAAGGGCTGAGAACAGTTCGCCTTGCGATCGTTGACTATAACATCGATGGCACCGTCAAGGATGTAGTCCTTTGGCGACCGTTTAACATGTTCAAGCCGTATCTAAACCTTTTTGTTAACGGTCTGTCAATATCCGACGTGGTCCAGGGTCTTGGAGGGGGTAAGTTCCATAATCAACCGTAAGTCTTTCCCTTCCTGGTAGAATTGTGTCTAACTGTTCAGGATGGATATGGACCTACCTATTCTGGATATACTACAGCACGCAAAAGCAGCTAACCAGCTTTTCGGCACCATGAATCTGTGTGCCCTCGAGGACTGGAAGGAGGATATCGAGGTGTATGCATCGGGATATCTCGCGCTTGAAGCTGCGGGTAGAGGGCTGGATTATGACCTTCGGAATCTGGTTGCACCGGAGGAAGTTATGATGAGGAGGAAACCGGCGTTGCGGAGGCTTCTGTCTGCTCATGGACTGCCTACGGATCGAAATGCGTTGTTTCCTGTATAGAGTTGCGAAAGGATAGGGTGGTTCCGATGAATGGAAGAAGGTTAGCTGGATCTTGGTAGTAAAAGCTTGCACAGGGAGTCGTAGCAACCTTTGCGCCTTTTATATACTTTGTTCCGCCAAGACGCTCTGCAAAGATGTGCTTGAAGGCACCGGAAGGAAGGGCCATGCCGTCCGCCACCCCACTAGATGGGGACATTGTCCACCTAGGTAACATTGTCTGTTACCGTAACTTACAGTTACTTCATGCTTTGCCAAAAGAGCCCCTCTCAAAAATATAGCAGGCCTAGGGGTTGGGGTTGTTTGCTGTTTGGCATCAAGGTGCGCTGTCATCCACGAGACAGAAGTTGCCTATCAGGCATCCAGCTGGCTTACTGCCCAATCCCGCTTGGATGAAGTCCAAAGCGATGGTGTACATACTTGGCGCTCTCCTGGCTATTCCATAGCAGCGATACCCCTGCTGTCCTGGCCAATGACAGTCTTGGACAAGAATTCCTCGTCGTGGATAACGTTCTTCAAGCCCACCTGTCCCTTCCTTCCCCTCTAACGTCAATCTCATCCTCTGATCACCAAACTTGGGTTACATTCTAATTCAAAACGGGCTACATCAAACTGACCGTGTGTGGTAACTACCGCCTATATGCTGTCGACGATGTCGCCTGGCACGACCTACCAACAGTCTCGAAGAACCTGGTTGACAAGGTTGGAAGGTCACCTTGGGAAATTCAGCCGGAACACAGATCATGATAGGGAAAATACAATTGCCTACATATCCTCGCTGCCGGAAGAAACAAACGAACACGCCGTCGAGTACGCATTGGACCAGGTAGTCCCCTGCGTGGTCCAACAGGCCAAGCAGGAATTCTGGGATGCCAAGTCGACAACCAACAAGATGTTGGTTCGCCTCGGTGTAAACCAACGCCCAAGGGATGCACCTTCGTACGAGAAATCATGGGATCGCTACGCCGATATCCTCGAGGGTCGTATGGATTATGTTGACGGAGAGTTGATTACAAAGCCTTCGAATGAAAGTGCCCATGACAACGAGAAGGGAAACGACAATGTCGACGAGGACGGCCGGGATATTGACGACAAGTACGACAATACTGAGCAAGATGTAAAAGAAATCATTGCCTACGTACTGGAATTGGATGCATCCAAGGTATTTCTCTAGTCGCACCATTTCAGACAGCAGAACAAACGCTGACGAAGATGACAGATAAAAAGCGATGACGATTTCCTCCGCGACCTTGGTGCGAAGCCTGGTCAATTGAGGAGGATATACGAGCTGCTATGCAAAGTACGTAATTCAAGCTCTTGCACTGCCAATATGAGGTCTATCAATTCTGCGATTGCGAACCGACAACTAACCCTCTTGTTAATCCAGAAATTTGACAAGCAATTCTCTAAATGGAAGTATAAATCAAGCTTAGAAACTGGTATGGTGGCCCAGCATAACTATTATATTATATGATCTGAAGTAAAATTGCAATTTCAGTCGACCACCTGGTCGATTTTGTCCGGGCCACCCGTTTCCAAGAATCCTGAGTACGATGGCTATTCCAGGGTGTCATAGGACTGAATTAAGGTTTGGAGCTGGCCATGAAACCCCGAAGCCAGGAAACCAAAGAGTAGATTCCAGATGGGAGAGCTGGAGCTGACAAAGTCCTTGCGACGGAGCCAGGAAGAACAGAGAGGATATATCCTGAGGCTTATGCTTACACAATTAAGATGTGAAACGAGGAAAACAGCATAAACCCACCAAATCAATACCTGGCATGTACCATGATCATTCTATATATCCAGCTTCTGCAATATCGAATCAGTACTCGCGGGGTTCAGTCCGCAACACACTCTCCACACAACTCCTTCTCCATTTCCACAAAACACAAGTCCTCAGGTAACGCAATGTCCGTAAACTGCTCAACCGGAAACGGCGTCAGTTCGCCCGTCGGCCGATAGCCACAGCGCATATACCACAGGATCAATTCCCTGCGCGTCGAGAGCGCATTCAAGCCCCCCTTATTCACGCCCCAGAGCCGTCGACAATACTCCTCCGCGTAAGCGAGAACCTTTCGGCCGATTCCACCACGCTGATAAGCGTCATCCACAGCAAGCATGAAAAACCTCGCGAGGTCAGCGTCGGCGCGCCTGGAGATGCCGATGCAGGCGATCAGGATGCCGGTGGTGTCTGTTGCGAGTAGGAATGCGCTGTTGGGCGTGGTGATTGTGGTGAGGATATCGTTGACGTCAATGCGGAAGTTTGAGGCGAGGGTTGTGTCTCCTGTCCAGTTTGGTCTGGTGTCTTCGGTTCGGAAGGCGGATTGTATTAATTGTTGGATTTGGGGTGCGTCGGATGGGGTTGCGAGGCGGTAGTGGAGGGTGGTGGGTGTCATTTTGGGAAATGATATTTCTGTATTTGTTTCGTATGCTGGCTGGGAGATCAGTTTATTGTGTATGATGTGCTGGTTTGAAGGAATCATACAATCAGTTATAGGAACATTAAGAGAAGTATAGTATTTGCTACACTGGGTTCGAGTATGTTCGAATGCAGGCTTTTAGTGGAGTTGTGCCGGCTCTCAGATAGTGTTCTGGTAGAGTTATGGTCAAATAAAAGGATATGAGGTCTTATACAGCGGCATCTGGGCATCTGGATATTATATAGGACGTACAATCTCGTGGCTGTCCAATTGCGGCTTATTACCCGTTATCATGAGGCCCACGCCCTACGCCCTTCGGGATACATAGAGTAAGCATTGGAAGCAGTGTAATCACTCAGATGCGATGCTTGCTTACATCTCTTATCTCCGACACACAATATTAATATCACGCAAGCAGAGATGAAGTAAATATTTGCTTGCTTTGTGAGGAACCTCTACCAGTTTGAGGAGCCCTTTCTCCAGTCACCTAGGACAGGGACAGCAATAGAATGAAAGCTGAGCAGAGGGCTATCAATATAAGCGCTAACCATTGGCATTCTTTATAAAGTAAGCAGCACAGTGCAATGATGATTACATGTGTCGTTGCAACACTTGAATGAAGCCTGAGGTCTTGTTTATCTTATACAACACCACCATCAAAGCAATGACTCCAATGGAAAGAAGACGTTCGCCTTATGACAATTCGTTCCACTCAAATATAGTCGATACTGCGAAATCTCTGGCCTGGCGTCTGACGAGTCCCATTGCCGCGCTGATGCCGAACGAGAATAATGCTATCGATGTCGCTTAGCAAGGATAGGGAGTCCTAAGTGAAGCCTGGACTTGATAGAGGTCAGTAGTAGTAAACAGAAAATTGCATCTAACAACTCAGGGTTACAATCAGGTGTAATCTCCGTCCCCCTTTTCTTATCTATCTAACGTCTCGCTTGTTTGACTTGCGTTTCACTTGTTTCGGCTAACTGTTTCAGCAGGCACATAAGAAGGCCAAGCTTTAGCTTAGGTCTCAGACAAGAACAGACCACTTCAAGAGGCTATTATGAAGCCTCACTATCATGAATGGCTTGAAGTGAATAAGGATGCGTCTCATACCCCTGCGATACTTGAGACATACCACCCTCCCTGTAGCTTTCGGATATCGTCTTGACCAGTCTTCAATCACTGGATCTCTCGCACATCATTTTTGGATGACGTTGGAGACTAGATCTATATCTTTGGCCGCGTTTCCTATGACGGCACAAGAGCGAAACAGCTGAACTTCAGAACTAGCAATAAATCTCATCTCTCAAGCCACATGGTTGTTCTCATTGGGGCATTATATGAGAATGTCAAGTTATTCAAACCCAGGTCCCTGGATGAGTATGTAACTATCTATTCCATGGATGTGAGGCAGCAAAGTAATGCCTTGATACTTGCCAGCTATGATTGTAGCCTTGAATAATGTGCATATCTTCGACCAAGGCAGCGACTGGTATGATGATGGCCGCTTCGACATGGACATGGATTCCATCGGCTGTCCGCTCGGTCCTCAACTTTCCCCCAGCTAGTGGATTGGTATTGATGGGCTCACGAGGGACGAAAATGGGAAACCGCGCCTTTCGGTTTGGCACCTCCCTTAAGGAGAAGCTTAACCACTGCTTCACGCCCATTCCTCACGGCTAATAATAGTGGTGTCCTACCGAAGCCATCCATTGCCTCTGGGTTGGCACCTGCCTCAAGGAGTAGCTTAACTACTCCTTGATGCCCAATCATTGCTGCGATAGATAGTGGTGTCCCACCAGAGCCATCCATTGTCTTTGGGGTAGCGCCTGCCTTAAGGAGTAGCTTGACTATTGCTTCACACCCATTTGCTGCTGCCCATGACAGCGGCGTCCGGCCTGAGCCGACGTCGATGTTTACCAAGCTCTCATCTTTCTGTATGATAATTTCCACCAAATCTAACATGTCATTCTTAATGGCCAGAGCAAGGCCTTTTGCCAGCGCTGCACTTGAAGGTCGAAAAATTCCCTCTTTGATAAGGAGCCTGGCAATCTCGATTTCGTCCCGATATATTGCTGTGTCTAGGACTCTCTGGCCATCATTTGCTTCCATCTCAACCGCGGCAGGCTCTTTTCGGAGCAGGATTTCAACGACTTCCCTATAGCGCTCTTCCACAGCAATAAGTAATGGAAACTGCCCATATCGATTCCGAGAAGTCGCCGAAGCGCCGCGCGAAAGAAGAAGACTGACAATGGCTGTTTTCCCACTTCGTGAAGCCAATATAATATCCTCGTCATCAAGTTCAGCCCCTGCCTCGAGTAATTTATAGATCACCTCTCCACTATTGTGTCTTATCGCAAGGGCCAGTGGCGTTTCACCGTCGGTATTCTCGGCGTAAACATCCACAAGGTAACTCCGTTCCTGTTCTCTGGCTCTGGTACCATTGATGCTCTGCTCAACGCATTCATTTTGTCGAAGCCGCCACTTGATCGACCGATTCAGCAGCGCTACTGCCATATCCTGATGACCCTCCCTGATTGCGAGAAGCAACGGAGTATTCCCCTCAGCGTCTCTACCGTCAACTTGCACGTTATCCTTCTTCAAGAACTCGTCAAAAGCGGTCTTCGAACCCAATGCGACCAGAACATGAAGCGCCGTTGCTTCAATAAAGGGCCAGTTTATAGGTACGTAGAAGCCAGAATAACCCCACACCCTCCATACACTGCCGATTCTCTGCATGTCTGATTGTCGATCTAATTGAACGAGAAAGGGGAGATCCGATTGCGTGATCCCCAGTTGTTCCACCTTCCGAATATGGTGGGACAGGAACCGCAGAGCGTATGGCACCAGTTGGAAGCTTGTCCGGAGTTTGCCAGGCCTCCGCCGAGCTTCTTCTAGCACTTCCTCTAACCTCAAGTATCTGAGACAGGACCTCGATATTTGAAAAAGGCCAGCAGCTATCGGAGATTGAGAGCCGTTCCGGTCATGTCCACCACGGCTGAGGAAATTCTTGAGCAAATAGTCAGCAACTGATTGGTGGATAAATTGAGCTTCCCGGCCAGAGTCTTCCCCGCCAGGTCGATATCTCTCCCAAATGTTGTCGCGGGGTTGAAATTGAACCAGTCCCCTGGAAAGGTGTCTAACATGCCTCTCAAACTCAGGCAGAGTATCGGACCAACTTGCATGCTTTCGAATCTTGGTGTTGCGCTGCATGTCCATATCAATAGAAAGTGCATCACGAAGCTCTTGCGCAGACAAAGGCCGCGCTGTGAATAGGACCCACTGGAACAACTTGACAGTCTGATGCCTTTCGCTTTCCGTAACATCACCCAGAATGTCGGCGTATAGTTCATCAAGGGCCTCAGGTATAGTGAGAAGATTTTCCAGCAGCTTCTCCGCCTTGGTGCCGTTGTCGTTCTCCTCAATGACCATGTTGCAAACCAAGACCGCCCATTGGAATCCTCCTTGAGCTTTCAACAGGATCTCCTTTTCAATTTGCTGGCGCTTTGAGTCTGGTTGAATTTTCTCGAGCCTACCTCGAATGACCAATCGGATGTCTTGATCATTTCGCTCTTCCACAGAAATAGTTGGGCACATGTTGAGGCCAAGGTTAGGATGGTGTCTTGAAGAAACACATATCTTTACCTGTCCCTCCTCGCGCTCAATTTCTTTCATAATATCTCTAAAGTACGTCAGCAAGGCTCTCCCGGCGTCTTTACCAGCCTCGTCAAGCGCATCGACAAAAATGACAATGGGATGGGCCTTCGTCCCTTTTGTTAGAACTCGGAACAGAAAGTCTTGAAGCTCTTTTTCCGCCCAGGTCCATCTACCTTCCTCATACGATCCAAATCGTTTCTCGCGATCATCGAACTGCGAAGTGAGCTCAGAGAGGTAGGCGGGGAATGATTTGAGCATGCCGTTTAACAGTGCCCGGAAAACACCCAGTGGCGTCTTCTGCAAAACCGTTCCTCGACCGTGTAGGAAGTAGGATACGACAAGCTCTCCACATTTTCTGTTAGCCATTTCTTGAGCAGCAAACTTCATGAGAACGGATTTGCCGGCCCCAGGGTTTCCTTTGAGCCAGAAAAGACCTCGTGGCTTGTTCATCCAAGCTTTGTACTGCGGATCATCGAGGAGCCACGCACAGGTGTTTACTGCCGAATGAATGTCATTGAGTCTCCACTCTTGTTCTCGAAAACAAAGTGACCTGAGACACTCTGTGCCTAGTCAGTTGACTGTTGAGCATTAGGTCTTCCACTACATACCTAAGCTCTTCGTTGAATGCGGCAGTAATGCTGGAGAAACTCTTAGCATACCAAGAAGCTAGATAAGCGAATCTGGCCACGCACAGTTATTTCCAGGTTCGACGCTCATTGAATTACGCATGCTTCGTGCTTTCAACAATAGTGGTCGTAGAGCTGTCTTAGCACGTTGATAGAGTGCATCATATTGGTCGCTATACTTCACCATCTCGGAGTGACTGCGGTCAATTGGGTGTTGGTTTTTACTGCCGCATGTCGCGGACGAGACATCGACCAAGACTTTCAAAGGTCCGGAAAGTTCCCACCGGCCATTCCTCTGGATGAAGTTTAAGAAATCATACAGGCAATAATGTTGCACTGCTCAGTTACTCACCTTCACTGCGGTAAGGGACTTCTCGGTCTCGTAGAATGCGGTGATAGGAATGTGCCTTCTGCTGAACGCAACCCTGAAGTCCTCGTCGAGGCGCACAAGAAGCGCTGAATTCTTACCGAGGGACTCGAGAAGACCCCGGTTGGGCTGGTCTTTTACCAAGGGAACGAGCGACTCGATAGCCATCCCTTGATGCGGGACGCCAAAGAATAGGAATCCGCAAGTATAATTCAATATTGACGCGCCGACTTCATCCATTTCGTCCTTCAGCTTGCACATAGCCTGTCAACAGGCTTGTGAGCATACGGCAAACGGCAAACATTACGTGATCGATGAGTAGCATACATACCTCTTTAATGACGAGACCCCCGAGGCTATGTCCAATGAATAATATAGGGCGTGATTGGTTGGGTTCCTGGCCACTGTATAAGCCATACGGTGCAAATTTGAGACGAGTTATGCATGGAGAGATTACCCGGATGCTTTTCATGTCGGCTTGAAGGCCTCTGCCCAAGTCCGTCAAGTTCTGGAATGAACTGCTCCGGACGAGTCCAGTGTCGTAACCATAGATCAGAATCCTTGCATTGGGAAAATCCAACGGAAGCGCATCACGAAGCCACATGAAATGTCCACTCCTTTCTTTGAAGGAGCCAAAAGCGTGCCCACCGAGACCGGATATTGCGATTACGCTGAGTACGTGTCAAAGCCTTTTCGTGGTCACGGGCGCTCTGAAGACTTACTCCACATCACAGTTATCTTCTTCGGAGTGTTGGAGAGGTGTGAAACCGGAGAAGTGAGTATCGAGTATAAGAGTGTGTGTGGTGTTCACGGCGTCCTCATCTCCGTCTGGTGGCAGCGCAAATTTCCATTGATCTTTCGAGCCTTCAGACAACGAGACAGGGAGAGTATGGAAACTAAGAGTTGCGACCTTGCTGTTGCGTTGCACCGGGTTAATGGCAAGAGAATGAACTGCGACACTTGCACCAGGTCCAATGGACAGGACGCTCATGATAAGTTTACGGACATCAGGCCTGGTTTGATATTCCAGTGGGATACCCCTTAGTCTGAAGTTTTGGTGATGGTCTGTTGCCATGATGCAGCAATACTGCCGATGAAGAACGTCCCTGGGGGTTTGGCAGAGGGAACGCTGAAGTGGAAAAAGGGAAGAGCTTGGGGCCAAGTCACGGGGCTCACGGCCAACGAGTCAGTACATGCCAATGTTCAGCCTTGCTCGATGGCCAATTACTTTCTGACTTTCTGGCGCTCATCTGCACCTCTGAATGGCGATCGCACCCTGCAGTGATATCATTCGGCCAATCCCTTTGCCCTGGCAATTTCCTAGCCTTACTGCGCCGCGCTCAATCCTACAGAGAGGTCACCCAAGTCCCCTCTCTCTTTTGGTTTCCAGCCTCGATTATGAAATAATCGTAGAAATGCGGTGCACGGCCCCGATCAAAGCCCGGTGGTCGTGCTAATGATGCTTCCCCCATTAAAGGCCTCTCTGTTTACGTTTCTAGATTCAACGGGCTGTGAAGTTGATGGAAGATGGAGTCCAAAAGGTGAGAGCAATAAAATCAAATTCATCAAATCAACGATGTAGTGTTGACAGTCAAATAGCGCTGTCGGTCCCCCTTTCCAGAAGAAAAATGAGCTTCTAGCCAGTCCTGTTTGTCTACCTGTCTACATTCCCCAGAGGAATTCGGCCCTCTATCCTGTGGATGACCTGCGCACATACCTAGAGCAAGATCTGCGGACGCCCCGTCTGGACAATATCCATCAACATCTCTGGCTCGCAGGTCTTCCTAGAGCTGCACGGCCGTTGCATCGACAAAAACTTCTTAATCGCACAATCATAGTCACCGAAGATCCTAACGAGCACCTTGTATGGCATCAGTCTCAGATATTCGTCAAACCGCTTCCAGAATATCTGCTTTCCCATCAGTTCTGGACGGACCATCTCGAGAAGGAATTTCAAGATGAATCTTTGCGCAAAGCTGCCTATGGGCTTCTTCTATCCTATAGCTGGCTTATATGCCATAAATCCGACCTCAACGTTGCGCATTCAAGCTGTCTTTTGCCTGCATCAATCACCTGGGAGAATTGGGTACACTTTTATGCCGACTTTCTAAGTCGTGTTGATATACAGTCCCTTAGAAATGTCTCTATTCGGTACCGATACGGCGAGCTGCGTCTCTCAAGGTTGCACCGGATATACAGATTCTTTCCATCAGTCTTCTCTCCAACAAATTTCATCAAGGGATTCAAATCTGAGTCGACATGGTATAAAGCATTCTTTGCGCGCAATTTCAGCTGGATCTTTGCCTTTTTTGCGTACCTGACCGTCGCATTAAGTGCGATGCAGGTAGGGCTTGGGACACAAAAGTTACAAGATAATCGCAGCTTCCAGCAAGCATCACAGCGATTCGCCGTTGGAAGTTTGATTCTTCTCGCAGCAAGTCTGGCTGTGATCTTTACTATCTGGGTCTTTCTATTTTGCTTCCATTTCCTATGGGCTATGCAGAGTCTGAAGCGTCGAGCGCATTAGAACTACAGTGGCTGCCTTGTTCGTTGGACAAGGGCGTCTCTTCTACATCCTGCTGCCGGCTCATGAGACGGATATACCTCGGTCGGCAAAGATGTGCCTCCTCCTTTGTCTCAGAGGCGCGGAATGGAAGAGCAGTGTGTCTGACGGTCTGACCATGAGGTTTACCTTTCATAGCAGCGGGGATGTGACAGGATAGGATCAAGGTGAACGTGTTTCGAATCCAAAATGTATAATGTGCTGAGGTCCAAGTAGCGATCTTGGGTCACTAAACAGTAATGACTAATGATTAAGAATGAGTCACGATCTTCAATATTTTGTTATTCATGCTTGTCTCCTAACCGGCCCTTCCAGTCCTAGCAGGTGACTCTGGAACGAGGTGGAAGCCTGGAAGGGTCGGTTAGGCCATGATGTTTTTCTTTCCGTAGGCGGCAAGGAGTAATCTGAGCCCGGGTATGTATTTCCCAAGTTTCTATTCCAAGACTTCTATAATTTATACAGTTGAGGTCCAGACTCGAGCGAGAGATATCCGAATGTGATGATTCTGATGAATGTCCGCGTTTCAGGCTAAAATTAGAAACTCTGAAACGGCGGAGACACGGACAGGTCACAGGTAACAGACCCACGGGTTGTGCAGGATCTTCAGCAACCTGAAACTGTTTCGTATCGGCAGTTTCAGACCATGCTATATCATGGACGATGTCCAAGGCAATATCTCGATCGGCCTGCTTTCCGGCTGAGACTGAGAGAATACAACCTAAGGATACAACACTATGGAGCAACGAATGTTTCACCATCGAAGCGGGAGGTTCCCGTCGAATGCTTCACCTCTACACGGACATCTCCTTCCTCTTCCCGTCTTCCGTCTTCACCAAAACGTCTAACGTTGAGGCAAACTAGGACAAGCTTCTCATCCGACGCACTCGGACTTCCTTTACAGGACAAGACGTATGGCTCGCAAATGCCAGGAGGCAATCTGAAGCAGCTTTTGCCGTGGATGAGGCCCTCTGGAGGTTTCACCAAGACCCTGAAGTTGGCAGTAGACAGAAGACACCGAATCCGATGGTCTTCCCTCGAACGATGGAGAACGATAGATGGCTCTCATTTGTCACTCTTCCGTTGATAAGCCGGCTTCACCAGGTTGACTGCCGCGATAGTGTCATGGAATCGACACAGACACCTTGCGATTCCTGTATCAAGCTATGGCATGTTCTGTTGGGCTTAAGAAGAAACATGAGGGGAATCACAGAATGGAGTTCTTTACAGTGATGTCCCTGGTGGATCATACAGCCAAGAATTCTTAGATATAGGCGGACTTTATATACGCAGTGAGCGCTGCTCAGTTGATCTTCTACTTCATTAATCTGCATCCTCAACATGACGACTAATCCGGTGGTGGATTACGCCACAGGGCATGCTGGCCTCGATACTCCTCGAGATGACCTTTTTGTCCAGATCATCTATTTGTCCATGTCGGCTTTCGCTGGGCTGGTCCTAGTGGCACGGCTGGCTCAAATCGTGCATGCCTATCTTCGCTACATTGTCTGTTCCGGTGCAGCTGAAAAGCAACAATCAGTCTGGAGCATCACCGAATCACCACTCTGGGTCCGGATCAAAAGCCGTCTGCTCTACGCGCCATTGTTCAGGAAGCGCCATAACCGAGAGATCCAGCTCTCGTCGGCCATGAATATGGGCACGCTTCCTTCCCGATTTCACTCACTTCTAATCTTTGGATATATTTTCAGCCAAATCGTCTACTGCTGTGACCTCAAGTATGAGAATGAAACGCCGGTCATCATTGCAGAGCTTCGGGGACGGTCCGGTACATTAGCCGCATTGAACATGGTCCCTCTTGTGCTCTTTGCAACCCGCAACAACCCCTTGATCTCTCTGCTACGGATCAGCTTCGACACGTACAACCTTTTTCACCGTTGGCTGGGCCGCATTGTTGCCGTTGAGAGCATAATTCACATGGCTGCTTGGGCCGTCAACACCGTCCGAGAGGCAAACATGGCCGCCCTTTCTCAGCATCTTGCCGAAACGCTTTCCTACGCCTGGGGAATGGTTGCAACCGCGATCATGGGCTTTTTTATTCTTCATTCACTCTCGCCTGTGCGGCACGCATTCTACGAGACCTTTCTCTGCATTCATCAAGTTGGCGCCTTCTTGATCATCTTAGGCGTATACCTGCACCTCGACTTGCACAATCTGCCGCAAACGCCATGGATCCAAGGGGTCTTTCTGATGTGGAGCGCAGAACGATTCATCCGACTGCTCTGGCTCATCTTCCTGAATATGTCTCGACGACACGGCATGACAAAGCTGCGAGTAGAAGCGCTTTCCGGCGAAGCCTGCCGTCTCACATTCTTTCTTCCAAAACACTACCCCGTTCCCCCGGGCAGCCATTTCTTCGCATACATCCCCCAAGTCTCCTTGTGGATGTCGCACCCCTTCTCCGCCGCCTGGACAGAAACATCAGCCACCCCCAGCCACAAAACCATACAATCCTTGACTATCGGCACCAAAACGCTCACCCTCGAAAGCCAATCCTCCCCGTTCACCCACACAGCAGTGACACTAATCGTCGCGGCCCGCCAGGGGATGACGCGCGCGCTGTACACCCGCGCAATGGCCTCCCCAGACCAAGCATTCACAACAACCGGCTTGCTCGAGGGTCCATACTCTTCCCACGCGGTGAACATGTCCAGCTACGGCACCGCGATCCTCTTCTCCGGCGGCGTGGGTATAACGCACCACCTCCTCTTCATCCGGGATCTTCTTCTCCGCGCAGCCGACGGCCGAGCCGCCACGCGGTGCATCACGCTGGTCTGGGCGGTCCGCAGCATGGACAACGTCCGCTGGGTGCTGGAGTATATCCAGGAGATCCTGCACATGCCGGACGCGGATGCGATCCTAACAATCATGCTGTTCGTGTCGAAGCCGAGGAGCCCCTCCGAGATGCGCTCGCCCGGGCGCGTGATCCGGACGTTTGCGGGGCGCTGTAACCCAGCTACCGTGCTGGAGGAGATTATGCCCAGGAGGATCGGGGCGACGGTGGTGTCGGTTTGTGGGCCGGGGGCGTTGCAGGATGATGTGAGGAAGGCCGCCAGGCGGCACGTGGATCGGGGTGTTGCGGTTGATTTTGTGGAGGAGGCGTTTACTTGGTAGGCTGGCTTTCTGAGATCCTGTTTCTGTAGTATTTGTATTGTTATACCCAAGACTGTCGTTGCTGTGCAACGATAACATTGTCCTTTCTGATATGCATGCCTTCATCCTTGTCACGGCCATTTCTCTCTTTGCTTGATCTCGCACTTTTGCAGAGTCTTGATAAAGGCATCTTCGTGTTAAAGCATTATATGATCTGTTTAATCATAGTCACTCTTTACTAGCGATCTTTTAACAGCACAACTAGGATCAAGAGAGTATAAAGATCTATAGAGGACTGGTTACTGTGATAGGCTTACTCAAAGGTGACACTAATCAGCATGAGGGAGTCTTGACAATCAGCCAGTCTTCCATCTTGTATTCTATCTGCACCTCTCATAATTGGACTTATTGCCGCCATAATCTAGGTCCGTCATCAAGGACATAGGAATCTCAAGCTTCCCCTCCCAGCGCTGCGATGATCTCGCCGTCAGTTTCAACAGCTCACTATGAAGGACGTGTGAGACTATACAGTAATAGCTATCACTAGTCCATGATCAGATACTGGTCTTGCTCCACTCATCGAGCTCGCAATAAGCCGTTCTGGGGTATCCTCCCTATTGCACACCGTTATGGTGAGAATTCTATCCGGAGAAAACTAGATTGGGGCCGCATGGCACGACAAGGGTGGGTGACGGTCAGCGCACTCAAGATTTCCATTCCCCACAGCTGACTCGGACCTCGTGGAACCTTCTCTTCTTGTAGGTTATTGCCACTATCCAGTTGTTGACAAACATATAACAAAAGCCAAGGGCTATAAAGCCCGCGGCAGCGAGAGGACCCAGAACGGAGAACACAGCAAACCCGTACGAGGCCGACTGGAATGCATCATTGCCACCAAGTGACTTTGTCGCCAGCCCGACTTGCATCGCGCTGAGGACGATGGCGATGTACACTGTCGCGGACGCCAGCCACCTGAAGTTCTCCTGAAAGAAGGTCCCATACTGTTGCCAGTGGGACATGTAGTCGCGCAGGAGAGGCCGTTGGGAGAAACGGTATATCTTGTTTAGATGGCTCAGACGAAGCTCTCCATAGATAAAACGCGGGTTGATTCTTCGGTAGATGGACTCCGTACGAAGTTGCTCAACAAATGTCCTCCACCCCTGCCATGAGACCTCCTGTGGGAGCAGATGCTTGTCCTTTGCGATATATAAGTCACTGAGGGGGCGATTAGAGCGGCGTATGAGAACAGAAAGCCAAGCGCTGATTTCCGCAACTTCTGACGAGCGCAATGCTGGCTGCTTCCGGGAGAATAGTGTAAGCACTCGCAGTCCTTGCTGTGGCTAAGATAGTCGGTCCAAAAGCCTGGCTCAAGCAGGAAGCGTGGGATTGGTTTGAGGAAGATTCGGCTCCTTGTCCACACTCCAGACAAGATGCATGTCCATTTGTTCTGTGGTGAAGATCTCCCGGCCTAGAAGGAGCTGGTGGTGAGCGGGCGAGGAGGCATGGGCCGACCCACGACCCAGAGCCAGTCGATCACCTTCTCCAATCTTTGCAGATCAAGCTCTTTTTCGACGCAGCCCATAACGTTATTCCTCGGGGAGACTAGATGATCGGCTTCTGTGCGATACGACGCGGGGAAGGCTGACAGGAGCTGCTTAGTCCCGGGCTGAGACCCGGTGTCGTTGTCGTCGTTGGTCCTCAGCAGTCAAACCCAGAATGGAGGAGAGTCAGGAGACTGCATGAAGGAAAAAGAAAAAGACGTTAGCTCCGCTGGCCTGACTGCGAAATGGATAAGTACAGTTAGGGTACCTGTTCGTGTTGCTGTCCATTTTGTCTCGCTTTCGACGTCGGTTATATTCTTGCAATCTTGCCACTATTGAGATCTTTAAGGTCTGAACTCTCCTGTCCTGTTCAGGGCGACTTCATACATTATTATTAGTGCTCAGATACCATACTTATAAGGTTATAAGGCTGCGTCGACGCCGTCGAGGCTGCAGGGGACATTATTGGCTGACAGTCTGAGTGTCTGACACTACGCCACAATTTCCATCAGCGGCTAAGGTAGCTGAATCTCAGCACAGCCCCTCTCTCTCTGATGGAGTGAACTTCACTATAAGAAACCGTTTGATTTAAATATACACTCCCTTCTGTTGAAGAGTCCCTTATATCTCCGTGGTTTCTACTGAAAGCCTCGATGCACTTTGCATAAGCCCGATCATCGCGGACACACGAGTGAGACGACTTTCCGGAGTGCAGAAGATACTGCAGCATCGGCAGCAATAGTAATGACTCCGGTCGATAGTGGCCAGCTTGTCTTCCTTGCTGGTATCGTCATTATTGCCTATTTATGGCTTCTCGGTTGTTCTCCACGAGACCTACTGCTCAAGACAGATCATGCCTTACGACGGGGATATCCGAAAACAAGGGACCAACAGCTAGGAGGAAAACAGGTGTGTAAAGACCTCTGTCAATCTCTTCGAGCGGATTATTAATGCGGCTATAGCAATCAACCACTCGGCCACCTCTAGAGGTTCTGTACCCTGACCCCAGCACCGAGATCAACGGCGAGATCGAGGTTGAGTAGTTCTCTCCCTCCCCAATCCTTTGAAAATCTTCATCTGACGAAAAGGTTGCAGCATCGTTGCTGTACATGGTCTCGGTTCTAATGCGGATTGGTCGTGGACTTGGAAGAGCAAAGCCCGAGATATCCACTGGTTGAGAGACCCCGACATGCTTCCTAATGTTGCGCCAAAATCAAGAATAATGGTGTACAATTACGACTCGAAATGGCATTCGAACGCTCCAAAGACCCGTCTACAGCTTTGCGGCGAAGATTTAATACGAAGCACGCACAACTTCCGCAATAATGATGGGACGAACGATCGCCCAGTTCTTTTCATCCGACATAGCCTGGGCGGGAATGTTATCCAACATGTGAGTCCACACTGGTAACATGGTGTTGATTCTCACTTTGCCCGACATAGGCTTTGTTATACGCCGAATAGGAGGCAGAGTTCTCGTACCTGCCGAAACTGATCATCGGTCTCGTCTTCTTAGGCTCCCCTTTCAGAGGATCCGCCATGCAACCCGTGGCTTCCTTTTTAGCACGGGTCCTGTCTCCCGCTCAATCCCATGCAGGAATCATCCATGACCTCGAATACGACAGCCCCACTATGACTGACAAGTTGCACAGCCTTTGCCGTCTCCGGGAGAGGATGTTGATACCAACGTCCTGTTTCCGCGAACTCTACGCGACAGACTATGGAAGAAAGTTCGGATTGCCCGGGTTTATCAAGGGAATGGCACGTATATCAGACGAGGTGAATGAACAATCTAACTGACCCCTGACGACAGGTTGTCCACGAGGCTTCCGCTTGCATTCCTGGCTGCAATAGGTTCAATCTGCAAACCGACCACCTGAAGCTGAACAAATTCTCCGGCCCCCAGGACCGATCGTTCATAAGCGTCTCGGCGGAGATCAGCAAAATGATTATTGCTTCGAAAGACTTGATGGAACGTCGGAAGAATCGTAAGCCAAGGGTCACTCTTGTATGGAAAAGCTTGAATCATTCTAACCCTCGGGCTAGTTGCCAGAGAATCTCGCTTCTGTGTACCATTTGGAAGAAACAGGGACTTTGTCGGACGTGAACCAATTCTAGCACAGCTTCTCACGACCATTCCCCCAAGCCTAGAAGAGGACGATTGCCAAAGGACCGCCATCGAAGGACTTGGAGGAGTTGGAAAGACGCAGATTGCGCTCGAGGCTGCCTTCCGGGTCCGTGACCAATACCCCGGTTGCTCCATCTTCTGGGTTCCAGCAGTGGATGCCACAAGCTTTGAAAATGCCTATCGAGAAATAGGACGCCAACTCGGCGTTGAAGGAATCGATGAAGACAAGGCGGACGTCAAGACACTGGTTAAGGAAGTTCTGAGCCGGGAGAGCAGTGGTCACTGGCTGTTGATCGTCGACAATGCCGATGACCCAGATCTGCTCTTTAGTGACATGGCCCTCTCCGATTGCCTCCCTTTCAGCCTGGAGGGTTCTGTCCTCTTTACGACCCGAAGGCATGAAGTCGCTGTGAGACTTGATATTCCCCAAAGGAATATTGTCACCACGGGGGAAATGAGCGTTGCCGAAGCGACGGATCTATCACTGAAAGGCTTGAACAGCCGTGGATCGAACCTCGAAGATGTGAAAAGCTTGGTTGTCTTCTTGGAAAAGCTTCCCCTTGCAATTAAACAGGCATCCGCATATATAGCCAAGACGCGGATGCCCGTTGCTAGATATCTCGATCACTGCAGATCAAGCGATAAAACCCTGATCAAGCTACTAACCAAGGACTTCGAAGATCGGGACGGTACAAGGGCACTAGGAATCCAGTGGCCACGACTTGGCTAATATTTCGAGCATATTACACGGGACAACCCAGTTGCTGCGCGATATCTCAAGTTTATTTGTTTCCTTGCCGAAAAGGATATTCCTATCTCTCTCCTCCCACCAGCAAGCGATCAGCTAGAGGCGGACGAAGCGATCGGCATTCTGAAAGCATACGCGTTCATCACCAATCGCGAGAGTCACGATTCGTTCGACATGCACAGACTCGTTCGACTAGCAACACAGAACTGGTTGGACAAAGAAGGAAAACACGAGGAATGTGTCACAGAGGTGATAGAACGCTTGCAGCAAGCATTTCCTCCTCCACAACGTGACAACAAAGATACATGGATCAAATACCTGCCGCATCTAGAGACCGCGCTTGGGTCTCGAGAAGGCTCCGCAGATGAAGCAGCATTGGATCTACTTGGGATCGCAGGAGATTGCTATTCTGTTCTCGGGCAATATCAGAAATCTGAGCAGAAAGCGCTGCAAGCCCTGGAGCTGCAGGAGAAGCTGCTTGGCAAGGAGCATCCACAAACGCTCAGGAGCATGAATGATATTGCGGTAGACCTGAGCCTCCAAGGAAAGCACAAGAAAGCTGAGGCGATGTTTCGGCAGACAGTGGAGCTAAGGCGGAAGGTCCTGGGCGAAGACAGTCCGGATACGCTAAACAGCATGTGTAACTTTGGTGGACTCTTGACCACACTAGGAAAATATGAAGAAGCTGAGCAGATGCTCCGGAAGACTCTGGATCTACAAGTGAAAGTGTTGGATAAAGATCACCCCGAAGTTTCTTATAGTATCACCAATCTTGCAGTACTGTTGAGCAACCGGGGAAAACACGAGGAAGCTGAGGGCCTCTGTCGGCATGCGCTAGAGCAAATGGGGGCGAGGCTTGGTGAAGAGCATCCACAGACGCTCAGCTGTATGACAACCCTGGGATGGGTGCTCAGGGCTCAAGAGAAGTACAAGGAAGCTGAGGGCGTGATTCGGCAGACAATGGATGTGCGGGAAAAGGTGCTTGGCAAAGACCATCCGGACACACTCACAAGCATGAGTGACCTTGCATTTGTACTCAAGAGACAGGGGAAGCGAGAATATGCAGTGGCTCTTATGGAAAACTGCTACCGGTTATGGGCTCAGAAGTTTGGGCCGGACCATCCTAGGACACGGCGCTCTTTCAGATTACTGAATGATTGGAAACTTGTGGGTTAATAGATACAACCATGTATGTCCTTTCCGTCATCACCCGGACAATCAAGTAACCCTCTCAACATGCGCAGTAGCGCTTCCACTCTTAATCGCAACCGCCTTGTCAGCATGCACATCCAACCCCATCTGCCTCATAGCATTAACCCCAGAAAGCGCATCCGGCCCATCGAAAATCTCCGCCACCTCCTCCAACCCCTTGCCTTTCGTCTCAGGGAAGAAGAAATAGATCAGCACAAAGTGCACACCAATCACACAGCACCAGACGATATAATACCGCCACGCAATCGCATCCATCGCCACCGGGTTCGCAAACGAATTGTAGATCCCCGCAAGGTTGCCGGTGAGCTGGTACATCATGCTCGCCTTCGCGCGCAGCGAGTACGGCACGACTTCCATGATGTACGTCGGCGCCACGGGCGAACACATATGGTACGCGGCGCTGAACATGAAAATCATGACTAGCACGCCTGCCGCGTAGCCCTTATCCTTGAAGTCGTGTTCCTGGTTCAGGGCCGAGCATATTGTCCAGATGATGTAGCTGATGCCCATCCCGCCCATCCCAAACAGGAACAGCCGTCTGCGCCCCGCGCGGTCCACCAGCGTCGCGAAGAACGCCGCCGTCAAAAACGACCAAACGGACAGGCACGCGTTGATGATCAGCTGGGTATGCGGGTTCTTAATGTCGATGGTGATGAGCACCTTGGACAGGTAGTAACTGGTCAGCCCGTTGCCGGCCCACTGCAGCATGGCGGGGATATAGAGCGCCAAAAACAGGCGGTGTTTGTTGCCGCGGGTTGCCACCCACTCCGTCCAGCGGGAGGCGCGCTGCATCTTCTCCATTTCGAGCGTGGCGGTGATTTCGGCCATTTCGAAGCGGACGAGGCGGGCGGTGCGGTCGCCGTCGGCGTGGTACTTGGCCAGCATGGCGAGGGCCTCTTCGCGGCGGCCGTTGTAGATGAGCCAGCGGGGCGATTCCGGAGCGAAGAGGGAGAGGATGGCTTGGACGAGGGAGAAGACGCATTGCAGGACGGAGGGGATGCGCCAGCTCCAGCTGGAACCGGTCATTTTGAAGGTGCCGTAGGTGATCCAGGCGGCGATGAGTGAGCCCAGCGACCAAGTCGTTAAATAGAAGGAGACGAGTTTGCCTCGCTGGGAGGGGTAGGCGACTTCGGTGAGTAAAGGCGGGGCCGCCGTGGCAACGATGCCCAGGCCAAAGCCGACGAAGAAGCGCGAAACTACGAACATGCCGTAGTTGGTGGCCGCCGCCTGCAGAATTGAGCCTAGGATGATCACGATCGACCCGCCGCAGATGGGGTACCGGCGGCCGTACCGCTCGCAGAGCTGCGAGGAGATCAGGACCGAGATGAGAGTGCCGCCGGTTGGACCAAAGGACATAGCTCCGAGACGCGTGCCTGTTGGTTTGCCAAAGTACTTGTTCCATTGGGGGAGGGCCTGCATGCCGTTCAGCATGCTGCTGTCGTATCCGGAGGCGATTTGCGTGAGCAGGGCACACAGGAGGAGGGTGTTGAGTTTGATGAGCGTCCAATCCTTGTAGAAAGGAGGACGCTTGGGTGTGACATCTTTGAGAGTGAGGCCTTCAAAATTGTCCTCTGCTTGTCTATCTTGGGTAGTCATCTTGTCCTAGCTGACTGCAGACTTGCAGACTTGACTGCTGGCTGGATTGATCTACGGAGCAATGCAAGCTTATGTACCCACCCGGACAGTAGACGCGGGGAAATCTGGGGAAGTCGGGCTAATTCTGGGGTCAATCGTCCGAAGCGTCGATCCTTGTCCAGTCTTTGATGGTGTCGGGGCGGGCGAATGTGCTCGGGCATGATTCCGCGGAGGACGACATAGGACAGTGATAAGCTCGTAAGCATCATAATTCATAAGCATCTGCCAAGTAGCTTATCCATCCTACAGTATCTTAACCTGACAACTCTGCAAAATGACTGTAAACCAGCCCAACGGATCATTCCCACAGGACGACATGTCCCAGCCTCTACAGAAAATCTTCTCGGAAAATGTGCTGGCCAAGATCCTCCGCGTGGCCGTCGAGGCATTAAGCAACAATGTAATCACCACAAGCACAAGATTATTGGAATCTAATACTGACTGTGTAGGACCCTCCCACCGAGTACCCCGAGTTCGTTCCCCAAAAAGGCCCCTCGACAGGCCGCTACATCCTCCGCGAATCCTGCTTCTGGACCTGCGGCTTCTTCCCAGGACTCCTGTATCTCCTCCTCGAACGAGCGATCCGATACCCCTCGACTTTCCCATACCTCGGGAACAATCACAACCACGACCCAGCCACGCTTCGAGACCAGCTCCTCACCCTCTGCACCAAATGGACCGCCCCAATCTACCGCATGTCCCTCCGACCAGACACCCACGACCTAGGCTTCATCCTATCCCCCTCCCTCCGGCGCTCCTGGGAACTCACCTCCAACACCTCCGCCCTCCACGCTCTGCTGACAGGCGCCCAAAGCCTCGCCTCGCGGTTCGTCCCCTCCACCGGCGCAATCCGCAGCTGGGACTCCCTGGTTCAATCCGACGTAAACATCACCGATTTGACGACTGACTGCCTCGTCATCATCGACAGCATGATGAACCTCGATCTCCTCTTCTACGCTGCCGCGCATCTTGGTCCGGAGCTTGCGTCCATCGCAACAACTCACGCAAAAACACTTATCAACTCGCACCTCCGCCGGGAAATTATAGCAGAGAAAGAGGTCTACTCCACCATCCACGTCGTCAACTTCGACCCTGCCACAGGGGCAATCAAGGAGCGCCGCACCGCGCAGGGGTACGCGGCGACTTCGACGTGGGCGCGCGGGCAGGCGTGGGCGATTATGGGGTATGCGCAGACGTACGCCTGGACGCGAGACAAGCAGTTCCTGGATGTGGCGGTTGGATTGGCCGAGTACTTTCTTGCGAGGCTGGAGGGGGCGCCGGCTTGCGTGGAGAAGATGGTCGATGGGAGGATGGTCGGGAGGTACGTGCCGCTGTGGGACTTTGATGCCCCCGTCGACGAGGCGAGTCCGCTGCGGGATTCGTCTGCTGGGGTGATTGCCGCGAATGGGATGTTGTTGCTCTCGCAGGTGTTGCTTGGGGAGGACGAAAAGCTGGCAAAGCGGTTCAGGGAGGCGGCGATGAGGATTGTGGGTGAGACGGTGGAGTTTTCGTATTCGAGGGAGGAGGCCAGGTTTGGAGAAGGGATGCAAGTGGAGGATGTGGCTGGGCAGCGGTTTGATGCGATTCTGCGCAATGCGACTGCGAATCATAATGCTAAGGATCTGGATCGGTACAGTGATCATGGTCTGGTGTATGCGGATTACTATCTGCTGGAGTTTGGGAATCAGTTGTTGAAGCTGGGATTTATATAGAGTACTCCATATAGAGGGTTGACTATGTCGTATGAACGTTTAATCCTATACCTCGAAGCTAATGCAGACTACTGTAACGTGATACTATCAGCCTCTAGATCAACCCGTGGAAAATCCATCCATCTCTCGCGTAGACTGCTGTGACTCTGGTCCTGTGCCGTTGCAACAGCAAAGACAGCCGTCACTAAGACCACCTCCTGGCAGTCAAACTCATGTCTGACCACAGGAATCAATGTCCGCTGCGCCACGAGATTCGTATTCGAGTCCGGCTTCAGTGCCTCATGCTTCGTCTCGGTCCTCCCTATGGCAACCCCCCGAACACCACTCGCCCCAGCCGCAGACAGAACAAGCACACTATCCTCGGATACATGCACCCCCTCCGCCAACCCAATACCCCCATCCAACCAACCCTCACCCTCAAGAGCAGGAAGAATCCTCTCCCGACCAGGCGTCTTCACATTCCCCCTCGGCACCCGCGCAATCGCAAACCCCCCTGCAACCGCATACAACCTCTCCAGATTCTCCCCCCGAATCCGATGAATCCTAACATGCCAATCCGGCCACCGATCCGTCGGCGGAACCAGCGTAGTCCTTACCGCGACCGCCCCATCCACCCACGGCCGCCACTCAACCTCAGCCACAGGCATCCTCTCCCCGGTTCCCCGTACAGTCGCAGTCCCAAACCTCACAGACGCCGCCTTCCACTTCACAGCCCAGGTCGCGCACCCGTCGCGGCTCAGCGCAAGGGTACTATCCGGCGCCAGCTGCTGTATCAATTGGCCGGTGGGCACGCTAAACGCGAACGCGGACGAGTACGCGAACTTGCAGTATTTCGCCTGCGAGGCTTTCATCGGCCAGGCGACGAATTGCGCGGGGTTGAGAAGGAAGTGGTGGCCTCCGGATGGATGGTTGCAGAGGAGTTGCTGTGGGCCAGGCACGATTTCCACTGCTGCTTGGGTGGACGGGTACGGTGCTTCTGGGGTGGTCCAGAAGGGGTGCGAGTCGGGGAGGAGAAGGACGATGAGGGATTTGAGGCTCCAGTAGACTGATTGCGGGGAGTTGTAGTCTTCTGCCATGTACATATTTCTGTTTTGTTAGGTTGGTAGTGAGGGAGACTGGGAAGGGGAGGGAGCGTACGGATACAAGTAGCCGATATTCATCGTCCCATCGGGATAGAACATATCGTCCGAGTGAGCTCCCCACCAGCGTAGATGCCTGAGCAGGAAGCCTTTGACTGCGCCGATAGAAGTCAGCGGCTCTGGCATGTCAGGGATATCGGCGACAGCCAGCGCCGCGAAGAACGCTCCACACGCAAAGCGATAGGTCAGGGACCTTCCAAAGGGGATTGCCGCTCCTACTTCGTCAGCTTCAGCCTTCACATCCATGCAGACAAAACATACCATCCCGGTCAAAATACCGCCAAAAGCTCCCCCCAAACTCCCTCGCCTGGGCGCGATACCTCTCCGCCCGCTCCCGGTCCAAATGGCTCGCAAACCTAACATAAAGCAACTGGCTAAACTGGATCGCAAAACTCCCAGAATAGTAATCCGCCTGGCGCCCACACCCTACGGCATCCCATCTCCCCGTCCGCATCCCCTTCTCCCTTTCCCTTACCTCCTCCTCAGGCGACAACCACGGCCCATCCCCAGACCACCCACCCCCAAGATAAAACCCATCCAGAACCCCAAAATCAGCATCCATTTCTTCTCTGACCTCGTCATACGAAGCCCCCGCAACAAGAACAAGCGCCAGGTTCGCAAACACCCGAAACCACCGCCAATTATTCACCGGCATGTCCTTGCCGTGCATGCCGCGCAACCACGCAACGATGTTTTTCTGAGTCGCCGCATCCTGGCCGTGGAAGAAGGCGTCTGGCGCGAAGAGCATTGCGCAGGACAGCACCTCCGCCTCGACCATGCGCTGGTCGCCGTTGGCGATTGTGCCCCAGTATTCTTCGTGGGATGGGTCGGTGCCGGCGCGGATGCCGTGGAGCCAGGGTTGAGCTATGGCTTTTATGGATTCGATGATGGCGGGGTCGGAAGTAAAGGATAAGGAGTGTAGGATGGTAGCGATTACCCAGAGTGGGCGGGCGAAGCCCTCGAGCAGGGCGGCGCCATCATCGAAGTGGGCGCCTGTTGAGATTGGGAGGCGGATGAAGGCGCGTGCGGGGGAGAAGTGGGCATGGAG